>JAOSBM010000003.1:29853137-29867983 GCA_027568955.1 Erythroxylum tenue
TATTTATTGTCAACTTTTACCCATGCTAATTTTATCTTTAATTTGTATAGTTACAATTGATATTTTAATATCTTGTTTCCTTGGCAATTGAATATTGACAAGCAACAGAAATGACTATTCCCTATTTTCCATCTGCTTTATTGGACTTCAATTAATCACATTGTTCAACGGATTTTGTTTTGAGAACTATCAATTCCAGTGAGAACTTTGTAAAACATTTTAATTTTGTATCCCCTTTTTGGCATTTCTTTTAAGGCAATGACTCACCTAACTAGGCATTTAAACTCGACAAGTGCATGATATGTTCAATGCAAATGTAATTTCTAAACTTGGAAATTTAGGTGCTGCTATTGCTCCCCAGGATTTCTTCCATTTAAGAAGTGTATTTGTTTCTAGTGTTTTGGTAAAGTATGCTGGTGCCTTTTTCCTTTTGTAACTTTAGAGTGCTGATGCAGACACATTGCTTATGTATGAGTTACAAAGGTTTTGGTAAAACTCTCTTTGATTCATAGGTGTGCAGGATAGCTTCTGTTAGCATCGGAAGTTTCAGTTAGGAAGCATGTGTTCAAAATAGAAGAATCTTATGCTGAAAATAATTTACTATGGTTAAACAAAACCATTAACGTGGACGTGTTCTTATTAATGTTTTTGATGAAGACAATGGTGTTGCCTTGGGCTCATGTTAATTCGTTTCTAATCCTAAATTATGAGTTAATGACTGTGATCTTTTTTGTTTGCATTTAGCAGCGTGCAATAATGGATGAAACAAAAAGATTTACGATCACAGATGGAGAAGATGTTGAAAATGATGAAGACAACGATGATGAGGAAGCTGATAATGAACTTTATCTGCATCAGATTGGTGATTTACCAGTTAAAAAATGTTCAGGTAGTTAAAGAGTTTTTTTTTCCTTCTCTGGTGTGATTATATTTACCTTCTTACTCTGTTGTGCAACATATATTGTGTAGTACCTTTCATGGACCTTTGTATCTAAGAAATAACTAAGAGAATGGAACTCAACAAAGCAAGAGATTTAAGGTGCTTCTTGAGTTTGATGGTGGCCATGAATTTAAATTTGCTGTTGGATGCAGTTAAGAAATAATTTAAATGGGCAAGTGAAGTTACTATAATAGCCATTTTATGTATTTTATTTTTTGATTCAAGCAAACCAGTTTATATGCAGTCATGCAGAGATCTTCAATTAAAGATTCCCCATTCCTCTCTTGTCATTTAAGATGAATAATTGGCTTCTTGCCTTTTGTGCTTTCAACATTTCAGTGGAGAGTTTACCATTGTTTTAGAGAGTTTACACGAAATGTATCTTAGATCCAAGTTTTACGTGCATTGATGCTGTAATGTTGTACTTGTAATTTCAGCTATCTTGCCTTCTATTATTACCATAGAATTCTGTCAAGTGATTGATTATAAAAAATGTGTAATCATTTGACCATAGGATTCTTGTTTCTGGTTATTTGATTTGGTTTTGCCTGACTCAAAGTTAATGGATCGAGTTCAAGTTGACTGAGTTTCAAGCTACTTTTGAGTTTGGGGGTTGCCTGGCTCAAGTTGAGCAAGCAAAATGATGTCATTTTGCTAGTTACTTGACTCGGCTTCAGGTTGGGCTCAAGCAGCATGTAGGGGGATAGAGTGGGCCTGGGTTGCCTCTAATTTGGCTTGGGCCAACTCGTTGCCAACCCTAATTGTAATTTGGCAGCTTGCTCCTTGTTTAATTGTATGTGCATAGATGGAGAAAGTGCTATCTGCTTTTAGAATCTCCCTCTCGGTAGATGATGTTATCCTTTAATCATATCACTGCAGATGGATTAAGTTATCTCTGCTATTGACATCATGCTAACTACAGTCAGATTTAATTCCAACTCATAATCAATGAAACAAAATAGAAATCTTATTGCACATTGGCTGTTCTTTTTTAAAGAATGGCTCTTCTTGATCATGAATTAGAAACACATCATAAATATAAATTTATAAGTTACATTTTACTTGCTATGGTACACCTCAGTTTACTTGAAGTATCTTTCTGCCGGGTTGTATTCTGACAAGCGTTTATCATGTTAGACTAAAACCAGTCAAATTAAAATATGTTGGTTAGAACTTTTTGGTTAATTTTCTCTGCATGTTGGACTGCTATAACTTATCATTCCTTGTTTTGGCCAATCTACTGGCTGGAAAATGCAGTCTGGCCACAAGAGGTCTGGGTGCTCTTGTTTTCTGTTCAAACCCCCTGACACACAAAAATCCTGCAAAAACATTACCCCAGGATAACAAAATCAGAGCATTCTTGAATGGCCATAACATGTGTGTGGCTTGAGTAAGGTACAAAATTTGTTAGTAAGATATTTGGCCATAATATATTCAAAAACACTATTGCCTGAGCCAATCTTTAACTCCATTTCCTTGTGTCTTTTCAATATCTCCAGCCCATAGCTTCTTTTTTTCTTCTCTCTTATAAGTTAATTGCTTGCAAATTAGGATAGTATTCCACACAAATCAGAGTTGGATTTTATATCCCCACTACTTGGCATCTTGATTTCTACCATTTGATTGAATTTGTTCAAAACTGTAACATATTGTTATAGCATAAAGCTTACCGCTGCAAATTATTTAAATATATATGCGATTCTTTATCTAAGAACACAATCTCTCTCTTGGTCCCCAACTCGTTTTAAAAGAGTAAAAAAGTTCAAAGACAATTTGTGAAAATTAAACTGCAAGCTGTGACATAGCCTAAAATTCTTTGCAGTAAAAATGTCCTCATTGCATAATTGCTTCTGTATAAGCATGTGCCCAGTGATACATCAGAATGCGATCAGACTGTAGAATGTGGGATATGGTAAAAGTTTAATTGCATACCTTTCCAAAAGCAGTGCTGAATTTGTTCTGTTGATAGCCCTATCAAAACAACTATACCTTGTGAGCATTTACATTTACAGTTTGTTTGGGATTTTGAAGTGCAAAAAATCTCAGTTTCTGTTTTACCTTTGAAAATAGTTGGTACAGATGTGCCAAAATACACTGTTCGTCTTGGTAAATTCCATATCCATGCTCTTGGAACATCAATTGGATTGATACTTGATTCATGATCAGCAAATACCTGCATCTTAATAGCTATTAATATGATGACATCTCGTCAACCTTCAGTTTGTGATTTACTTTCCACTGTAAAAATTTCGTTCACATTCATTCTAATGCCATTTGCAGTAAATAGGTGTGATCCTCACACTCTTTCAATGTCATATTTCATGTCTATTTCTGTAACATTATTCAAATCTTTTATTATCATTTGAAAAACTTGCCTCATTCACTTGAAAATATGTGCCATTAAGTGGAAAACTCCCTTTCATTGCTGTTCTGCAAGGTATCTGCATATGAAGTCATTTTAAATATCACTAACCAACCAAACAATTAGTTATAATGCTATGAACATTTCAACTAATTTTCCTTACTAGAATGGTTCCTCTGACTGTTTGTGAGTTAGCTTCACTGATACTGCTGCACAATAGGCATGTTTTCTCATTGCAAAGTTGACCTGGTTCTTGGGACTGACATCGTCTAGCGGGTGGTTCAATTGAATTTGCAGTTTCACCTAGCAATAAATCATGCTTAGTAGTTTTACAGCAAGATTGCAAACTTTTAGTCTTTTTATTAGCGTTGCTTTATTCTCAACATGATAATAACAAGCCTGCAAACTGCAATCTACAAGAAACACTAGTCTAGTACAGAATGGGTGCTTGGAGTTTCATTTGGTTAACATTGCGATAATTTGTTTTGTTTCTGTTGGGAGTCCTTTAGGAGAAGAGGAAAACCTTTTGAAAAACCATAAAAAATTTGGAACTTTAGTTGAAATTAATTTAAAAGCTCCATTCTTTAGATACATACTATTCTGATACTTACCTGGTGCCCATATTGCAAGAAGGAATGGACTAGGATCATCGGGTTCTCTTTTATCAATCTGCAAATATCATGAAGTGGCCGTTAGATGAAGTGGGTGATGAAATACGAATTGAATGTTAGATGATAAAAGAATACAAACCCCTTTTAGTAGAGGATGTGAATCTGGTAGTTCATAGCTGTATCACATTAGAGAAGACAGGTATTAGACAATTCATTTAAGGAATTCAGTTTATAATCTATTTTCACAACCCCTCCGCTACCTTTTTGATATGGACTTTATTCATTGTTATGATATGTCTTCTTCAGTTTGGTATATTAATGATTTTCACATTTTCTGTTCCTTGGTATCTGCTCCTGAAGCAGCACATTGATTTTCTTTTTTCAAGTGATATACTACTTTAATTTAAGTTAATTACATGCTCGTAAGAAAAGCCGGGAACTAATATGGATGGAATAATCAACAGGTTAGTAATCTAACTGAGGTGATTTCAGTTAAGCAAATTTAGTTTGGGAAACAAGGGTTGGCACAAGCTATCTATGTCGTTTGCAGTGAATCATTCTGTGAATGTAGTGACCATGTACTTACACTTGGTGCTCCGTTCGTAATTGGCTGACATTCTTCAATTTTGGTGTAGGGATGGAAGCAGCTCTTGGGTTCAAGGCAACCAAAGCCTTTGACATGTCAACTTCTTGGAGTTTCATGTTTGCTTCCATATAATTCTGCAGATTCTCAGTGAACTCTTCCATGTTAAGTTTTATTGTGGGTATTTCATTGGGATCCTCACTGAACATATCCTCCATATCGCTCTCTATCACTTCTGTGTGCTCTTGTTCTGGTGTTGATGGTTCCTCCACAATAGGTATGCAATTGTTAACCACCAATTTTGTTGTTGTAAGTGAACTTTCCGTTGATGGTGGCAAGGGCAATGGATTAGGAGCTATGCTAGGACTTCTTTCAGCCTTACAGAGTTCATTCAAAGTTATCATGCTATTTTCTTCTGGACCAGGCAGAGCAAGCCTCGAACTGCATTAAATAAGGTGCACATGAAAGAGGTTCACACTTAAGCTGTAGAAATTGATTGAAATGGTTTCGAGTTGAGGTTTCTTATCTCTGATTTTCTGTCATTTATCTCATTTGTTGACTTCTTGGGTTATTAATCCACCACAATGACATAACTGCTCTATGTTCTTCAGTTAAATGATCAAGCAATCATATATTGACCAACTTCTTTAAAAAAATTGGGGAGTTATGGAGAAAGCGTGATGAATAGCCGAACTGATAAATATGTTTGGATCACTTTCTTTCTCAAACTAATAGTATTATGATGAAACTCTTGTATGTCAATTCTTGCAAGCGATTGCTAAAAGATAAGGTTTGAATATGGATCTTTCCAGTTATGTGGTTCCACAAAATTTGTTTGAGTTTAAAGTGAACTATTAAATTTCTTCTCAATTAGGCAAGCATCTCTGTTCTGTGTGATGATGGCTTTTTGATAGTATGTGCTTAGGATACTGACCTTGCAAAGGCACTTGCAAAATGTCGGCACTCTGCTCTCATAGGGCATGCATTGCAGTTTGGTTTATTCTTTGTGCAAAATACCTGTTTAAATGTCAAAGCTAGGATGCATCAATACATTTTGAAGCTTTTGCTCCAAATCTTCAAGCAGTCGTGTAGGATATGTTACAAGTGAATATACCTTTCCAAATGTGATCATCTGGTAATGTAATTCATACCTGTAATATAACACAAGGCAAAGGGAGATTGTTTAGCTGAATGTCTTAAAAAAGATTTTGATGCTTAGAATAACTACTACTGATGAACAAACAAAGTTGAAGAAGATGTTTATGGACTTACAGAGTTTGCTGATCAAGTTTGCACAATCTTGGCCACAAATACTTCTGAATGGATTCGAGCACTGGGTATCTGGAGAGAGTGCAGTTAGCATCTGAATTAACTGGTGAAAATGTAGTCTGAATCAGCAACAAGTACTTACAGTTCTAGGAGGTGTAACTGTAGTGACTCTGGCAATGGTTGAAGGGGGACCCACCCTAATCGAACTGCTATCCGCCCAACATTTGTGTCAACCTTCACAACAATTTGTTACATAGATTGTTAATTTTGTTATGCTTTCATGGTCTAGAGTTGGTGATACTATTTCAAGATCATGCAAGTCTGTAGTTAAAATGAGAACAAACCGGGAAGGCAAGATGGTGAAGTGTTAGTAGTCTAACACACTCCACACTTTTCAGTCCCAACCCCCTTATACTGAGCAGGTAATTCCTGCAGAGTAACGATTACAAAGAAAACATTCAAAGTGTTTATTGCTGCTAATCTCTAGCTGATACTCAGATATCTGTAAAAATAAAGAAATGTCCTTGTTTGTCAATGAAGCATTTCTTCAATAATAAACGCAGTGAGTGTGATTTTCTCTGGCCAGTATTTAAGAAGACTTACTTTACTTTTTCTTGTGGGACATATCTTAACCATTCCAGATCAATGCTCCCATGGTCTTGTACCACTCGGTTGAGGAAGTCCTGCAACATCAACCAACGTTGAAGTGCTGTAAAGAAACTCTTAGGGAATAGTATGGTAAGATCAAAGTGTCAATTAAACTGGGAGTATTGTCCCTTAATTACCTTGATCCTCTGGGCAAGCAGATTGTTCATTCCTCTTTTTTTTATTACTTTAGAAATCTCATCAACGCTGGCTGATCTCAGTGCTTCATAGTCCAAGGAATCCATTGTATCATTGCTTCTTTCTTTTTTCTGATAATTTATTTCTGACTGCTTACGCAGTCTGTCCCAGTCAACACTATCCTTTTCCGCTTCATCATCCTTTTGTCTTCTTACTTTATTGTTACTTGCATCTACCTTTAGGTTTATCTCATTGTTTAAATAAACCTGCTCCTTTGGTTTTGGGTTGACCATTGTACTTTCTACCTGTGTATGCTGTTCAACGGAAGTGATTGCTTCCTCAATCAGCCTGTTCATATTTGGTGTGTGGTACAAGGTTTTCTTGTTTGCAGCCTGTGCTTCAGAATTTACTAGCTCGTTGACTTGTGTGCTTGCTGGTCTGTAAGGCATTTTTCTGTCAACTGGTTGATCATTGAGATCAAATGTATAAACATGTTGGTCCAACATTGAAGCTTCTTGATATCCTGATGGCCTACATTGTTGAAATGTGGTTGCATGCATACTCTCTGCCACTTGTCCAAGCTTATGGCTTGTGAAGCCTATATATTTCTCCTCGCTGAAGCCAGAAAAAGTTGGAGGCCAAGAACATAAGCTTTCTTCACCAAAAAATTCAAAGCCTGCTGTTTTCAGCATGTGTTTCTTTGCTCTTGTTTGCGGCCAATGAGTGCTTGTAGAAACTAATTGCACCTCGTTATAACTGTCTTTTAGAAGGCCTTTCAAGCTTCCTATTTCTTTCTGTTTGAGATATTTCTGGATCCGATGGAAATTTTCCCGTTGTTCAGGTACATAACTAGGTTCAACCTCAAAGAGTAAGCTTCCATTGACCCAACTGCCAAATTCTTTATTCAAGCAGGTGCTCTCCGTTTGTAGAGGATCTATTATATATGAACCGTGACTATTGGTTTTATACCTGTCAGTAGGATCATCTTCCTCTGTGTTGGAGCCTCTGTGAAATCTGACTTGTTGATGGGCTTGGCCAACTGAGGAGTCTAGGGAATAAGATGATGATAGGGCATTGTCCTCAACACTGTTATCGAGTGTATCCATTATGCCTTTTCTTTTAATCCTTGACATCTCAGAGGTGTGTTGGATTTGTATTGATTTATTGTGCATCATAGAGCTATGGCTGTAGAAAGGATAACTCAATTGTTTTGACTGTTGGATAATGTCGCTTGGTTCAAGTATGCAGACATTTGGATCTTCAACCGATTTTCTACTTGACCTCAGAGGAAATTGTGCAGCTAGTGACATAAAGGCAGAGCTGCAGAATGGGAAAGTAACTGAAATATTTTCAACACATGCAAAGACAACATGTTTTTGGATTGTCTGAATTTGAAATTAACCTTGATTACCTGGAAAGATGATCTGAAACATTCTGAGTAAGGAATACTCCAATAACTGAGTCCACAACTGATCCTTTCCATTTTGAGAAGCGTCTATCTCCTGCAAAGAGTGTTAATATACTCATCTGACTTAGGTGAGTGTCTTCGTAATTTTCTAAGTGCGATCATAAGTTCATTTCTAATGCATTATTATTAAAAACTTCAAGTGAGGAAATACTGATTTTCATGTTGGCTGTATTTGGAAGGAACAAAACTTCTCACAGCTGTTTTAAGCAGACATTAGTGTGAAAGAGTATCTTTTGGCTTGTAAAGAATAGTGCAAAGAAATTTTAACTTGTTTAGTATTTGGTAGATACGTGACATCTTTTATTTTGCTGTCATTCGAGACAAGGATTAGCAATTTATGAAAAGTATATCCTATTACCTTTTGGTATGTTCTTTCAATGATGATAGTTCATGAGGCTAGCATTCATTTAGATAGTTTCCAATAAGCTTTACACATAACTGTTAGTTCACATTATGATGGCTTGGATATGTTGAAAGGAACTAAAAAAGAAAGAGAATAAATCTACCCTACAAATTCAATCGTAAAGTTTGGAATCTTAATTATCTTATTGTCTTGGGGTACATTTATAAGGAAGTGTACCTTGTACGAGGTGCATTCTTGCAATGAATGAATCAACTCGTCCATGGAAAACTCTCCTTTCTTCCTCCCACCACTTCTCTTTTTCTTTATCAATTTCTTCAGGTCCTCCACTTTCTTCTTCCCACATCAAGAGTTTCCATACACGGTCTGTTTCTGGGTCAAGATCTACTTTAGGCCTTGGTTTATGCCTCTTGATTAGGTCAAAGCCAACATATGGAACAATTGTTCCATCTCCTTTGTATGGCACCGGTGTTTTTTGATCTTGGGCTTCATGATTGCTTCTTTCATTGAGATTGAGACCCTCTATTAGAGATGTAATTCCCTCAATTGTAAGAATGGGGTCATGTTTTGAAGGTCGTCCTGCATAAAAAATGAAAATCAGTTACTGTTCAGAGATTTCAAGAGCCTCTGTAAGAGCGACAGTTTGAGTAACAGATTTGCTAATCTGCAAGATACCTCTTTTTTGTACATGTGACTGACAATGATTGTTGAGCACATTCTTCTGACCTTGTACCCTACCCTCTGAAGGATTAAATAGAGAAGGTCCTGGAATTGTTTGTTCTCTACTGGTGTATTGGTTACAACTTCTGCTTTTTGGTCTACCTCTGGGTGTGGTGGCTGTTTTAGGAGGAGTTGCTGGGTGCATAGCACGATTTCCTTTAGTGTTTAAGGAGGATGAATCAACCATATTGTTGGATCTGTTGATCTCTCCTACACTTTCAATACATAAATGGCCTTCTTGAAGAACAGGTTGCTTTAACATATCATGTGAAGACATCAACTGAGTGTATTGTTCGCTGGGAATTGGCTTGAGTCTATCATTCCGTCTCTTCTGACTGTTATCAGATACTTCATGGTCTTTTTGTGATCTAGATGCAGTTTCGTTGACATTACTCATGATGATTCTTTTTGCTACATCTTCACCAGCATCAAACTGATGTATGCTGGATATCCATGTTTGCTTTTCTGCTTCCAATTTCCTTTTCTTGTGAGTTGCTGGGAAGCCGGCACGGGGATTGCTACTTTGCTGGTCATAACTTGTCTGATATGGTTGTTGGTACAGGATTGAAGAGTCCACAGGATTTGGAGTACAAGATTCTCTTTGCTTATTGTAGCTTTCTGTTATCATGGGTCTACTTCCATCAATTGTATATGTTGAAACATTTGGCATTGGTTGATGCGTACTTGGAGAAGTCAGTTGTCTGATCTTATCAGGGATTTTGCAATCCCTTTTCCTTGGTTCAACAATATGTCCAGTTATTTCAGAATGAAAAAATTGATGCACACCTATGACCCTCTCTCTTGCATTGGTAGTTGGAATCTCTGTTTGCACATCTTTTGTTTGAGCTACTTGAACTATAGCTGCTTGTTTTCTTGAAATTGATAGGGGATCATGTGATATTAGATTCATAGAAAGGATGTTATTGCTCATACCTCCTACTTGCTCTGCCAATAGCCTGCTGTGATTGTCAATCTGCAATTTTGACTTTATTCTGCCAATATTGTTGCTTCTACTGCTTGATTGTGCAGCTTGAGATTCTGTACTTCTCAAATTAAGTTCAGTCTCTTTCTCACCCGCCTTTTCGTTCTCTCTTTCATCACTGGCATTTTCTAAGTTGAACTTTAATGCTTTTCTACAAGACCTTGAAGTGGTTTCTGCATTGGAAACTGTAACCTCTCCCATGGAATGTGAATATAGTGTCGCTGTTTCTTTCTGACCTTTCCTTGATACATTTGTCCTTTTCCTTGATCTTTCCTTGGATTTAGTGATCTTTGTGGTTTGTGCCCTTGGAATTCTCTTTGGTTTACCTTCTACAATGACCTTTGGCCTGTGCTTTCTCCTTTTTGGTTTTTTCCCTTCAGGAGTTATATTTGGGTCAAATCCTTGGTCAGAATCTGTAGGCTCTTCAAATGGAGCAGACACAATAGCAGATGATGAATCCAATACATTATATGAAAGCTCATCACAATTGAGATTAGCTACACTGTTTATGGCTATGACTGCATTGTGTTGCTCATCTTTTTCTTTGCTCATCTCCTTTTCTAACAGGAAATTTGCTGCTATACGAGATTGATATTTCAACTTATTTGACTGACTTGATGTCAGTTCTTTCAACTGAAGGGCAAAAGGAAAATGAGGTAATTCTCCAGCCTCTAATCTTGGTGGTGTGTTTAGATCATAATTGAAATGGGACTGTATGGCAAAATCATCTGCAGTAAGTACAGCCATTATCAGGAATGAAATTATAAGGTTACACGAGAATGTGAATGGCAACAAGGTCATGGAACTAATTCCCTTCATAAAATGGTCTTGGCAAGTAAAACGTAGAAAAAGGAAAGGTAATTAAAGAACAACTCCCACTTGTAAACTATATGTGGCTCAACAGTTGAGATAGTATTATGGTCTTAGCACATCAGTGAGTCTGGATTTTACTAACATAGTAAGTTATAGCAAAGTAGCACATCAGTTGTAGTAGTAAGTTATAGCAAACTACCCAGTTAATAGCTAGCATACTTTTCTGTGCATCAAGATGTGATGAAACTTAGCAGGAAGGGGGCTTTTTATGCTAGAATTGTAATTGAACTGTTTAAGTGTAGATCACAATTTGATGAAGCTAGTATGAGGCCGAAGACATGCGTGGGGTCTAATTTTCGAATTGCTAATTTGCGTATAATAATAATGGAAGTGTACATAGAACATGTGTACTTAAATAGGAAATCAAATTCCAGGCTCACAGCAAAGCTATTCACTGAGAAGCAATACATTAGTATGAAAAAGCTAAAAGTCTCAGTTGCTTACTCTTTGATCTCAGGTATGACCCATCACATTCACTCTTTCTATTTGAAGTTGAGCTCTGAGTTTCCAAGTTTTGTTTGACCGAATTGTTGACTTGGGAGTACAAACTTGGGATGAGATTTTGGCCTCCCATGCTCATACTTCTGGTTGGAGTTATGCTTTTCTGCCTCTTAGGAGTAGGATTATTCGTCGAGAAAAAATCTGCCAATGAAACATTGCTCCAATCTGCATTGTCATCTAACAAAGCTCTAGTGAACGGTCTTGATGTGTGATCTGCGATTTCGTTACTCGCAACCAAACTCGGGTTGTATCCTCTGTGCCAAACTGTGTGATCAATTTGGTTGTAATTCTCGTCTGCGCTACCACAGTTCAACAATTCCACGAAACTTCCCGGCAAGATAGCTGATTCTTCCCAGTTTACTCCTCCCAATTGGCTTCCAAGCATACCAACTGGGGTTGAAACTGATCTCATTGGAACCAACTTCTCTGGAGTCGGAGGTACCCAAGAACCCAGGTATGCTTTTTCTTGTAAGATTGAAAATCTATCATCAAAATTGAACGTTGATGAATCCATTCAATCCACCAACAACAATACCTCGGCAATTGTAACCCACACTTTAAACCACCAGTTTCCTTCCAGTGCTCGTTTTTTTCCTCAACTACTCCATTGCCTCAAACTCACCCCCTAGTCATTTCACACCTATAATTTTCCAAACACCAAAATTCACTCGGGTGGTTAAGAATTGAAAGTTGTCGCCTTGACAGAAACAACAATGGCAGTAATTATTATAAATGTAGAGAAACCAATTACCAGATACTTCCCAACAACTAAAGACAGCTGTACACACGGAGAGCGTTGTACAACAATTTGGAAACAAGGTAAGGCCGAAAAGGTATTGTCTTGTGCTCTCGATAATACAGGTTACAATATCTGCTTGAATCGATATGGTTTTTAATTTCTTTTAATATCTGATATCGTATAAACCCCAGTGGACAGGTTGCAATATCTGCTTGGAAACGCTACTCCGAGTTTCCAAGTTAGCGTTTCCATGTTTTGTTTGACCGAATTGTTGACTTGGGAGTACAAAATTGGGATGAGATTTTGGCCTCCCATGCTCATACTTGTGGTTGGAATTATGCTTTTCTGCCTCTTAGGGGTAGGATTCTTCGTCGAGGAAAAATCTGCAAATGAAACATTGCTCTAATTTGCTGGTCGGTAGTCGAAGCCTCCAAAATAATTCTGATTTTTCAGAGACTCCGCACTCAGCTCGCCATGGGAAGGCAGATCAAGGGCCAATGGTTACAGGTGTAAGCAGGGAGCTGTGGAACAGTGGAATATGCGGAAAGAGGATGTTGCGGCTACATGTGGTGTGTGTGGCGTTGCTGCTGGCGTTGGGAGGATATGTCTGCGTGTGTGGGAGAGGATGGGATGGGCTGCGTGAACGTCAGACAGCTTCTGCGTGAGTGTGGGGGTGGCAGAGTGTTGCGGCGTTGTGAGAGAAAGGGCTGCGCAGTCCGGCAAGGAAAAAACAAGAAGTTAGGTTTTTTTTTTATTAAAAAAAATACTAATAAAATAAAAAGGAAAAGAATTTACGTGGTTTTTAAAAAAATTAATTTTTTATTTTTAATTATAAAGTATAAATCTAAAATACTAAATCATATAAGGTTAGATTTAGCCTGATGAGATTTAGTAATCAGAAATTTTAAGATCTCTATTTTATAGTACTAATTTTATAATACTAAATCATATAAGGCGTCTAATTTATGTTTTAAAAATAAACAAATGTATTCTAAAAAACTAAAATAAAATTATCTTAGAGTAACATGGAAATTATTAATATTGTCTACTTAATTGCATTTTTTATACATATAGAATCATATTAAAGTTTGGATCCTCACCCTCGTGATATTATGGTACAATTATAGTGAAACCGCCAAACTTGAATTAAAAGAGACTTGAAGTCTTTATTGGCTAGAGAATATGTGGTCTTCCTAAAATATTTGTTTAAGGCAACTAACCACTTAATCAGAAACAAACATCAATGATGAATTGATGGAGACAGTTTGGGTGTTTTTTTTAAGTTAATTAAGTTTTAAATCGGCTTTGAATTTAAAAATTTTGAATTGGATGAACAGGTTTTTAAAATTTAATTAATTAAAATAATATTATTTTATTAAATAAAATTTAAATTAATCAAATTTCAAATTGAATTACATTCAATCCATTATCAACCTTATACATCGTTAACCAATCCAGGTTTTAACAACTTTAATTAAAAACATTTCATCAATAACTGAAGGTGTTTTGCAAACAATGTCTATATCGTAACATTCTTAATAGAGGCTTTTAGTCAACAATGGCTGTGCAAAAGTTGGGTGAGTAATAAACAATGACTGATTCAGCAACAAGCCTGTTTAAATAGAATTTGGATCACAAAGGTCAAATTTTTGTGTATGAATCCATAATAACAATAAGAAAATTAATAATAATAATAATAATAATAATGAGAGGAAAAGGTAATCTTTACCTATTCCGCGTAAAGTCATAAGAAAGTATTTTTAGTTATTTTTCAAAGTGCAAACGCATAATAAGTAAAAACATGGAGAGGCATATTTACCTATTCCTCAAAGTGTAAATATAAAATAGGTAAAAACACAGGGAGATATCTTTAGCTAATTTTCAAAGTGCAAGAATAACTAAACTTCGGATTAGTTATTCTGTATGTTATTTTTTAACCAAATAAAGGAACAATTATTCATCTAGAATACATCAGTAATAAAATAGTTACTTCACTCAACCAAACAAGTCATGATTTTTTTAGTAAAAACAAATAAATAATTAATAAAATATAGAAAATGTAAAATGTTTTGAAATAATATTATTTTTTAATGTATCTTTAGTAGGATAAGGTTGTATATTATTAAAGCTATATTATTAGATCCCTATAGATTTTACATTCTTATTTAAAATTTTTATCAAATAATTATAATTGTTGTTGTATTTAAAAATGATATTATAAAATAAATAATAAGGTTTAAAATTTAAAAACTGTTAATACGTACAACCCTATTTAGGTTTCAGCCAGGTTTGATACACTAGAACAGAGAATTTCATTCGCAAAAAAGGTGGTTGGGAGGGGACGTATTCACCTCTACTAAAAAAACTGTTTCCTTATGGGGTGTTTGTTTTGGTTGTTGTTTTTGATTTTTTATTTTTGTTTTCAAATTTAGTAAAAAGACTTGTTTGGTTGAGTTTTTAGTTTTTATTTTTGGTTTTGGTTTCTTTCAGTTTTCAAAAATTATGAAAATCATAAAAAGTGGTTTTTGTTTCCTGTTTTGTTTTTTTTTCATAATTTGATTTACTATCATTTAAATGTATATTATTTAAGTATTTAATTATTACTAAAAATTATGAATAATTTAATTTAAGATTATATATTTAATAAATTAAAA
>JAOSBM010000003.1:29904255-29921540 GCA_027568955.1 Erythroxylum tenue
AATTGTGGTTATTATTTATATGTAAAATATTTAAAATTATTATTATTTCAAATTAATTGTCATTATTATTTATTATTATAATTTTTGAAAGCATGGTCGATGTAAACAGTAAACTAGTAAAGTATACAGTACAGCTGTATGATATAGCAATATGGACTATTTTGCAAATTTTAAAAAGTTTAGGGACTATTTTATAAATTTAAAAAATATCCCGAAACGGTACCCGGTACCGGCCGATATAGGTACAGTTTCGTTCCAGAGCCTAATCCGATACTAAATCCGGTACGATATTCATAACATTGCTTGTACCAAAACAAAAATCGTTAGAATAAGCTAATGAGAATAGAAAGTCTGAACCTGATTACCAATGGCTAGGCTTGCCCAGCCTAATTCGATTCTGATGGAAGTTAAATGCAGGGATGACAGATAGGTCCGTGAAGTGTCCATCGGACTTTGACTTGAATAGTGAAAGCTCAATAAAGATAATAAATCATTCTAATATAACTTAAATATAAGTCTATGTCAATCGTAACAATTATTAAAGTGATTATTTCAAAAAGTTTGATCAGTAATAATAATTATTACAAATGGGCTTCATTTCAAGCTTATATTCTCCCATGGATCTCTAGGCAATATCAAGCCCACTTAGATAGGATAATTTTGCATGTTCTCTTTTTCCAATTTTCTTTACTTCTTTTTTTTTGAATCAATTTTCTTTACTTCTATGCTTAAATTTATTATTTATAAATAATTTATTATTTTTAATTAGTGTAGTATCGAAAATATAAAAAATAAAATATTCACTAATTTTATTAAATTATGTTAATATATAATTGATAAAAACAGAGAAATCTGTAATCGCTATCTTTTGGAAGTGTACTTAGTAAATCTTTGAATTGACACAATAACCTACAAATTATACTAATAAAATATTTTATATTAGACAAATCATGTACGACATGCTCGATTAAAAAAACGTAAATAAGGGAATTTAAAAATAAGACCTGTCGACCCTGTATCCATGGTTCCTCCAACTCGTCCATCCTTAGGTGGCAAACAATTAGAATCCTAAACTTTAAGAGATTAGGAATAAACCCTTTTTTAAGGCTTCAGAGTTCAGACAGCAAACATATGCTGTACCTTTGTACCTACCCAGTCAAACTTAATCATAACGAGTCTTAAAAGACACACCTCGCCCTCGCCTAATCTCCCTCTGATATATTCTTATTTTTTCTAATATTGAAAATGTGGCTCTTAAAGTTCTGAGAGTATAGTTGTAAATAAAAAATACATCAACAATAACAATAATGTCTAAAAATATGCAATTTTATTCCTATTTAATTGATAAATTGTCTCCATTAGACTTATTTTTTAACCATAAACAAAATAGTATTAGACAATTTTTAAAAAACTAAATCAAAAGTTAAACCAGTAAGATAAAACGTTTAAGATTTAAAAAATTCAAACGATATTAAATGGTCATAAAACCGACTAAAACTTAAATAAAATTAAAGAAGTTAAATATGATTGAAAGAGGTAGTCCTTATCTATTGAAGAATTTGAAATTTAATAAAAAAGAGTGTTAAATAAAAATTAGTTGATTTATTTTAATCTATAAAATTTATTAATTTGCAAAATTTTCCTGATTAATTAATAAATTAATTAATTTTTAACGATGAGAGTTATTAATAAAGTTGAAGCTAAACCGAATAGTCAGACGATTCAAAATTTTTACGATTGAATTAGACGATTCAAAATTTTTACGATTGAACCGGTTAAATTGATAGAGTTTTTTAATCATTGGTATTAAACAATTAAAATATTATTCCAATATTTTAAATTAATTTTAAGTTAAGCCTATTATTTTTACCTCAAACAAAATAGTATTTGGCAGTGTTTTAAAATAAAAAGTCATAATATAAAATAAAAAGTTAGAAACTCTTAATTAGTACATTAAATGTACAGGGCAACTTATAAATTACGTATTTTTAATTAAATTAATATGTAAAAATATGATTTATTCGTTAAACTAATAATTTAAAATTCTAAAAGACTCACTCCTTAAGGAGTAAGGAAATATAAATGATTTGAAATAAAGCTATATGACTTAGCAAACCTTTAGATAATCTTTTGAAAAACTTTAACCAAACCCAAAAAAAAACAAAAGGTAAGACGTATCTTTTTCTCTGTCTTGGATTCTCATATTTTATAGGAGTCTTCGAAACGTCTTGAATATGTTTATGAGGAATCTAGACTATAAATAACAGTGTTAATATAAAGTATGAACTCACTAACCAACTTAAATTATATTAAATAATACTTTATTAGGCTCCAAAGTTGGCAAAAGTGGGAAAGATTCGTTACGAATACTAGATTATCATGAATAGTTTGTTAAACAACCAAAAAAGGGATGACATAAGGTTCGGGTTTGGTTTAAAGTTTTATTGAAATTGAAATTTATTTAAAATGATATTGTTTTCTCTTAAATTGTCGGGTTTCGAATTAAACATATCGAATCCAAACCTAATTTAAAGTCTAGAAATAAAAAAAAAGTTGAGTATGATTAGAGTGAATCGGATCTGAACTTAATTGTCAAGGCTAATATTAAATTTGATGTTTTATTATCAAATTTTATATGAAATTAGTATAAATAGATATTGAATTTTAATTATAATTTCTATAAATAAGTAAATTTTCTCAATATTTTTTTCTAATAATGAAAATTGGTTCAGTGATTAAATTCAATATTTTATTATTTAACTATCAAAATAACTTGAACATCAATTTTAATATTCATAAAAAGGTTATCATCATCATCATCGCATACAGTCTAAAATCTCGCAGTGGAGCGGAGTCTGAGGAGGTCAATAGTACGCAGCCTTACTCTTACATAATAAAGATACTGTTTCTAGTAGACCCACATACAGATGTGACATGCAAAATAATGCTATTAAACACAAAAGAAAATAGCTTAAGAAAAAAAAGGTAAAATTTGTTAATATGAATAGGAATCAGATCAATATAATTTATTGTTGTTTGTAGCCCTTAATTTTCAAAATTTAAACTAAAATAATTTTATTAGATATTGTTTTTCAGACATTTTTTTATTTACCAAATAATTTATTAGTTTCATATAATTAACAAATTATTATCATGTACTATTAAAAAATTATTCTATATAAATTTGAAAATAATGAGTATTTTTCTTTTTCCAAAAATAACAGTAAGATTGCTTACGTCTGAACATTCTCAAGTTCTACAATTGAAAACTTTCGCTTGGTTGTTGTCGTTGACTGTATATTTTTCGTCGTTATATAATAATAATAAAAGCATAATTATCTTTATTTGTTCTCATATTGTCCTATTGTCTGGTTGTGGAATGTCGGGTCAGACCCGATTGCAAGTAATCGGATAGTTCGATTGGATTTAAAGGTTAATTATGTCAAAAGGCAGTTTCCGCGTTGCTGCCATTAATGATCGTGATAGATCCAACTTTCTTCTTTTCTATATTTGCAATTGTATCCTTGGAAATAAGCCCTCATATAGTATTTACCCTTATCTTTACATTTCTCTTTTTCACTCCAAAAATTTATATATTTCAAATACTTTCGAAAAAATTATAAATCTCTCATTTAATTATTCTCTTATACCTCAAATATATCATCACCATCACACACGCATTTTAAAGTCCTGCAATAAAGTAAAATTTAGGAAGATCTGATAATACGCAGCTTTATCCTTATATAGGAGAGAGATTATTTTCGATAAACTTACATGCAGACGTGACAATAAAAGAGCGATACATGTTAAAGAGTAAATAAATAAAACTAGCATGCTAACTTATTATGTAAATAAAATTACAATAAATATATAAATAAATAAAATATAAAATATAACCAAATGATATATCTGATAGTGTCCAAATCTACTAGTACCTGATAAGTTGCAAAGTCTAACTTTTCTTGTCTTTATTAAGCTAGAAGTCCTTGCTCAAAGACCAATAGACAATAATTTTTTAAATTAGAAAAACCTACAATGATTTTCATAAAAAGACAATTATTGTCACCATAAGTTCATATTATGATGGAAAATATAAGCATTTTCATTAAATTGTAATGCTTAATTTGGAGGAAGAGTCTCGAAGCAACTAATAGTGTCTTTCAGGTCACAACAACCTTTATGTAAAAAAATACAAGAGAAAGGTTGTGTACATCGATAATTTCTCTAGACCCTTATAAAACAGCGGGCTTTGTGTACGGGATATTTTAGATGGAAATTCTTTAAAATATATTTAGAAATTAGAGAGTAATTACATATATTATTTTTAGTAAACATTTAAGCTTTTTTTTTTTGAAAATATTTGGAAGTTAGAAAGCAATTGTATAAAATAAGTTACAAAAAAGTAATTATATAAATGTGATCGAGAAAGATGGGTCAACAGTGAATAAAGGTAAATGTTAGGGGTTGAAATCGAAATAAGAGAAAGAAAAGGGACCAAAAAGATATATGAAAGAAGGGAGAATTATTTGAGACTAGTGGAAGTGGCATCACTTTTTAATCTTTTGATGAAATCTACTCACTTTGGACCCGTCTTTTTTATCTCTATCGATTTCATGTGAGCTCGCAAAGTCTTCTTCGTCTCCTTCTTCCTCTCTCTCCATTATACTCATTCCAGTTCATGTGATCAGTAAGTGACTACCCACTTCTCTTTTTCTAGTTTAGAATGCGTTGATTTGTTGAATTTTGAGATTTGGTTCTGGTTGAGCAAATCTGATTGAGTTTGGTGCCTTTACTTTTTGTGTTTACACCATTGCTTAGTCTGATTGATTTACTACGGAATTCTAATTGAGTAGAAGGCTGAGTTGGGAGAGAGTTGTTGGATTTTAAAATCTTGCTTGCTCTTTTCTATTATTCAGTTTTTTTTTTTGAGATTGGAGATTCGTTTTGGACAAAAGAGTATTCTAAAGATTCGTTTTTTAGAATGAGTTTGGTCCTTGTTTTTATTTCGGCACATAGTCTTGAGCAGTCATATCTTGATTGGTTGTTTCTAGAAGGTATTAGCTTTGAGATGCAAGCATTGTCTGAGTTTTGCTTGGTGAAATTTGATTCTATTACTGTAATTCCAGGTGGGTTATAAAGGTAAGAAATGGTGGCTGAGTCTTGGTTTCGTAGCCTGTGGAAGATCCCACGAAAGCATGAATCTGTTCCTGAGAAGGCATCGATTGGAGTTTTGGCGTTTGAAGTTGCAAGCTTGATGTCTAAGGTAGTCCACCTATGGCAGTCTTTAAGCGATAAACAGATTTCTAAGTTGAGAGATGAGATACAAAATTCTTCTGGGATTAAAAAGCTTGTATCAGAAGATGAGGAATTTATTGGTGGTTTGATTCGTGCTGAAATGATTGAGAGCACGGTACATGTGGCTAAATCTGTAGCTAGAATCTCAAAGAAATGTAGTGATTCTAGTTTGAAGAGTTTTGAGCATGTTTTCGATGAATTGCTCAAGATTGGTGCTGACCCATATGGGTGGACGTTTACATGTAAGAAGATGGACAAAAAGGTTAAGAAAATGGAGCATTTTGTGTCGGTCAATGCTACTCTGCATCAGGAAATGGAAATGCTTGCAGACCTTGAACAAACTGTCAGGAGAATGAAGGGCAACAACCCTGAGCCAGATAATTTACTTGACTATCAAAAGAAGCTTGTTTGGAAGCAGCAGGAGGTGAAGAATCTGAGGGAAATCTCACTTTGGAATAGAACTTATGATTATGCAGTTTATCTTTTAGTAAAATCACTGTTCACAATATTCAGTAGAATCAATAATTTGTTTGGATATTATCCTGTGGTTTGTTCTGGAGATTCGAGTGTTCCAGATTCTGATTATATCTATCGCAATCAGTCAGTTTCTGCATTATTGCATCCTCCGGTGCACCCATCTGAAAATGCTGGTATTCCCAGATTCTCTTCTGGCCCCCTTGACAGGTTCCCTCTGAAATCAGGCCCGGTTACAAAGTCAAATATGACCAACAACTTCTACTCAGGGCCCCTTGGTAGCTCAGCCACCAAGTCAGGCCATAGTTCTGGAAGGAATACCAATGCACACTTCTTTTCTGGTCCAATTGAGAGACCAATTGCAATGTCAGGTCCAATTGCAATGTCAGGTCCAATCTCTAGTACAAATAAAAGAAGCAAGAAAATTTGGCGGTCTATTCGATCACCTTCTCCTCATATAAAGACACCACATTCAAAAGCAAATCGGCTCACTCAAGTTGGACCATTTAAAGGATGCATGGTAGCAGGAAACAATTCACCTGTGGCCAACTGTCACATTAGTTCAGCTGGTATTCAGTCTGGAATTCTTGATGTATCCAAGGAAAGTAATTCTGGACATCCTCCTCAGAGCAGTCTAACTCATGCCAGCCAATCAATATTCAACTACCAAAGTAAGTTACTGGCTGCTCTTCCGGACACCCTTGGAGCTGCTGCTTTAGCACTGCATTATGCAAATGTTATTATTGTAATTGAGAAACTAGCTGCATCTCCTCACTTGATTGGCCATGACGCTAGAGATGACCTCTACAATATGTTACCAGAAAGTGTAAGATCTGCCCTGAGGGATAGACTAAAGCCATACTCAAAAAACTTGGCTTCATCAGTTTATGATACTGTGCTTGCAGGAGAGTGGACTGAGGCAATGGCATCAATTTTGGAATGGTTGGCACCGCTTGCTCATAACATGATAAAATGGCAATCAGAGCGTAGTTTTGAGCAACAAAACTTTGTCTCTAGGACAAATGTGCTTCTTGTACAGACCCTTTACTTTGCAAACCAAGAAAAAACAGAAGCGACGATAACTGAGCTTCTGGTTGGCCTAAATTATGTCTGGAGATTCGGGCGGGAACTCAATGCCAAAGCTTTGAAGGAGTGTGCTGGCAATAAGGTATTTGATGAATTTACGGAGTTAGACAAATAGAACTGCTGTCATAGTTGTTGACATCACTGGCAAAATCCTGGTTGCACTCCCATCAAATGGATTCCAGGATTGCCAATGCCTGAGACGCTGGCACCTTTCCCACTCTATGAGGCTTCTCAATTGAATGCATACATTTTGTTTACGCTCCTTCTGCTGAGGAGATCAAGGCAGGGTCTTCACTGGAATTTCTTATACTATGTAGTATTATTAGTCGGTTGAAATTATATTTGAGCTCCCATATAGCTAGCTAGGTTTTACCTTTACTTATGGGTGGAGATTTTCCGCTATTAGTTGCTTAAAGAAGTGGCTGCTTTATCCATTTTGTAAGCTGATGTAGTCTTATTAAGCTGCTGTTGGGTAATTTGTGTATATTCAGAAGAAATACCTACCTCTGTTTATTGTAAAATTGTTTTGTACGAGTTATAACTATGTGCATTGAGATGAACATTCTGGTTTTAGTAATATTGTTGTATGTACGACTTGGTTGTAATAAACCTGCTTTGTCTATATCAGGTTTCTTAAACACATCTTGCTCTTGAACTTTTCATTTTTGCACTCGCCAGAATGGCAATGGCAATAAACTTGTCAGTTCCACACAGCTAACTTCTGGCAAGATCATTTCATTTTAGCTGTTTCATTGTCTATTCCGTGGAAGTGATTTATGATATTATTGGTAATGAATGCAGTTCATAGTCTCAGTGATACTGTTGTTAGATCTTCATGGCTATTGATTGTATTTGTAGATAATCAGGATGACAAATTTGGTCCGGCTCGGCTGACCAACCTGAACCAGTTCAGATCGTTTCAGACAAAATGACAGCAGTTTTGATAAGTTGTAATGAATGCAGTTCCTAGTCTCACTGATACTGTTGTTATATCTTCATGTATTGATTGTATTTGTACATTATCAGGGATGATAATTTTGGTCCGGCTCGACTAAGCAACCCAAACCAGTTCAGATCGTAGGGACAAAATGATGCCGTTTTGTTAAAACTTGACAAAATGGTGGATAACTTCCCTAAATACAGGTTTAATTTTTTCTCTCAATCCTGGTTTTCTAGCACTAATTGTAGATGCATTGCATCTAATCAATCATCTGTCCTTTTTTTTGGAAATATTTAACCAAGATAGAGACATTTTCATTTTCTTGTCTTGTTCTGTTATGAACAACTTTCCTTTCTATCACACATCTCTTCTTCTTTTCTTGGATAAGATACTAGTTAGATGAGGCATGGCATGTTCAACTAAAATCTGTTTGTTACATGTATTCTTTTAACCCAAAAGATAATGACAAAAGGAACAGGAAAAAGTTTTTGTTAACAATAATGTTTAAATTGATCAATCAGAACCATAAACAAACAAACAAGAACATTAGAAAATGTGTGGGAAAGGACTTCATTTGTTGGCAAATCTTTGTCTTATTTCTTTTGGTTTACCATCAAAACTCAAATGGAATAATGAATTTTGAAGTTTGAAACTTTTTTTAACAGATTTTTTAATTTTAATGTTTAACTTTTTAAAGACGTTAATTAAATCATCATCATCATCATCACTCAGTCTGAAGTCCCGCAATAAAGCAGAATTTAGAGAAGTTTGATAGTACGCAACCTTATTCACTTTAATTAAATATTTTAAAATTTTAAAAATTAAATAATTTAATTAAGAATTTTATTGATATTTAAAGAATTACATGACATTTTCTCCTCAGTATAATTTATATAATCATTAAATGTATTTATGACAATAAGTCTTTGTAATTTTTTAAATATATTTTTTATTTTATATCAGTAAAATATTAATTAATTAAACTCGAACTCTTAAGCATGATTTAATGAAAAATTATTTTTTAATTTAAAATATTACAATTTTAATTTAAAGAATATTGTCTTACAATTTCAAGAAAAGAATGAATTTTAATAAAAATGGATAATTTTAATTATTTATAAATTAAGAAATTTTACAAAAAATTGAATTGAAAATAAATCATTAAAATATTATATATATAAATAATTATTTTCTCAAATTAATTACATAAGATTAAAATTAAAATTAAAATTAAAATTAATTTAATATTCTTTATTAATTGAGTTTAAAACAAGAGAGAGATTGGAGAGTCATTTCCTTTGAATGGTAAGTGAACCTCAAGCCTACGCCTCTCTCTCTCCCTAATTTCGCTATAATCTTCCTGTCATCGTCCTCTCCCTCTTTCTCTCTTCTCCTTCTTGTTCTTTCTTTCTCTGCAACCGTTGTTTGACTTTAATGTCCGCGCCGAGGTCTCGCCGAACGACGTCGTTGAGAGACACCTCCAGTGATTCCGAGAAGTTGGAGGAGGCCAGTGGAAGCTGGGACGATGCACTCGACTGGCTTAAGCTTGAGGTCCTCCAATTTTCTCACTTTCTTCGTCCTTGTTTCTTTTTTTTCTTTTTATCTGCATTTTGATTGATTTGTCTCTTTTGTTTTGTTTGAGAACAGAACCCTAACACTCTCTCGTGCTCGGTTCCCCATCGTTCAAATTACAAGTGCTTGCTTGAGGCGGAGCGGGTTTTCGCCGAGGTTTGCCTTTCTCAAGAATTATCTTTTCTCGAAGTCGATTCTGCAAGTGCAATTTCTTGATTTTCTTTTAGGATCAGAAGCTATTATAGTTTTATTGCTTGGAGTTTTTAGTTTATGGTGTTTAATTGGTATACGCATCAAGAATGTAGTTTAGTTTCGAAGGAATAGAAGAAGTTATCAAAATTCTAACTTGCACTGGTGTTGTGTTCCTTTGTTACTGTGCAAAGCCCACTGATCACGGAAACTACGTTGGGATCAAAAGAATCAATGCATCTTTGGTTCTTTTGTGCTATAAGTCAAGTATAGACATTCATTAATGCTAGTGTGAGGCCATGTGGCATCGATTTTCATTTGCCGATCAAGTACCTTGTTTCTTGATGTGTCACTAGTGACAAGCAAACCAAAGATTTTGTCTTGTACTGGTTGATGCCTTTAGTTTACCCATATGTTTGTGACAATTTAGTTTGACTATAATGTTGACATGATAGATTGCCAGCTGTTCTAACATTCTGGCGATTTTTCTAAATTCAATGCAACTATGTTAAAATTCCATAAATTTATATTAACCAGAAGAAGTTAACTGGTACTCCCATTTCTTCATAATTGGAGCTTATTCAACCACACAATTACGCAGCTATATTTTACCCCTAAAGATGCAAGTTTCTACTATGGCTGTTACTCTGCAAAGACCAATAAACAGTGATCGTTTACTCTTGTCAATACTTCTTCTGGTTACCACTATTTTGGTTTTGGAAGTAGTGGTTTACCCACCACTATAACTGTAATGGGGTATCTTTATATTATGATGTTGAAAAGACACCAAACACACTGCATCTTTTATTGTTGAAGCTGTAGTTCTAGTTCCTTCTTGTTTATGTGAATTGAATTTCAACGTCATATATAATTAGTATAAGCACATTATCTTGGGTCATCTCTTGATGGGGCGATTCATCATATATAATTAGCATAAGAAAAAGTCTTGGGTCTTTTCCTGATGGGTAGTAAATCACCAAAAGGTCTGGTTGGGTGGCTTGTTGAGAGTATACAGACCAGGCGGATTGCTAAAGCGATGATGTACAAAGTGCTATCCCAAACACTTTTTGGCATGCTAGCTGGTTGGTATAGCCAATCTGAGCCCATATGTTTGGCTTGGAAATTGAACATAAGCTTACCTGTCTAGATCTATACATTTCAAAGATACTATGTTGAGCTTAAAGAGGAATTGAATTGACATTTATAGGCCCTGCCAACTTTTAATGGAATGTACTTAAAATTCTAAGGGAAAATGTTGAAAAGTTATAAAGCCAATTTCATGTGATGTTCTAGGATATGTGGAATATCTTGACACTTAACTGTACACTTTTTATATTCTTAGTGATTTTAACTCAATCAGATCATGCAGGCCAATTAACTTAGTCCAAGTCCAATGATGCCATGGTTTGGTTAGAGATGGTATGTGTGTGGCCCTGTGGACATCCTCATTGAGCATTGTGTAGATGCACTTGACATTTGTTTCTTCATCTGTGTCTTCTATAGGAACTGAATTTGCTTTTATTGGTGATTAGAATTTCTGCA
Source organism: Erythroxylum tenue (assembly GCA_027568955.1). Taxonomy (NCBI): domain Eukaryota; kingdom Viridiplantae; phylum Streptophyta; class Magnoliopsida; order Malpighiales; family Erythroxylaceae; genus Erythroxylum; species Erythroxylum tenue. The sequence continues at coordinate 29,915,354 of JAOSBM010000003.1, forward strand.
ATATTTGATGATAAAATTTCTTACCTGTTCTCTTTTTGTAACTATTGGGCTTCTTTGGACAATGTTCGGATATGGACTTTGCTTTCAGGAACATGGTGTTGTGCTTGTTAATATTGATGAAGCTGGCACCTTGATAGTGACTAACTATCGTCTTATTTTTCTGGTAATTTTGCCCTTTCTAACTCTTCATTTGAACATTACTTTGTTTCAGTTGCATACTTCAATTGCATCCCATCTTTTGATTGGTCTCTTTCCTGCTATTTTTTCATACATGTAAGAAGCTAATGAATCAAGTTTCTTCATTATAACGAGGTGTACTCTTTGTGTTACTGCATTCTGCATGCATGCTTCACAAAGGAGTCGTAATTTTACTTTTTAATTCCTTTTCAAGAGTGAGGGAACTGAAAATGTCATTGCACTTGGAACAATTCCACTGGCAACAATTGAGAAGTTCAACAAAATTGTAAGTTGTTATTCTTTAGTATGTTTATCAGATGAATTTGGTACTGCTTGTTTTTTGCACATGTTAACTATTGTTAAGAAAATTTGTTTGATTCTCTACCCTGGGTTTTCATTCAGCCATATTATTGGTTGACAGTGCATGCAATTTTTCTTTCTGGGTTGTATCTAGGTTGTTAAGATTCAATCGGCCCCTCGCCAATCAGACAAGACCCCTTCTCGTCGACTTCTGCTGATCACTGGTATGCATTATACTGGTTCATTTCGTTGAATCTATTTCTCATTTTGTATCAATTTAATATTTAGGCATTGTGGGAGAAAATATGAACATGATTTGAGGGACTTACTATATGTCATTTTCTGTGTTAGCTTTTGTGATTCTGTATTTGCTTGCATAGACACATTCTGTGGGATTACCATGGGGGTGGGGGGTGTACGTTTGGGCTGCATGATAATATGTTAGCTCTGTGGTTGTTCTCTGCTGACTGTCGCTCATGGTGCCTAGCCCATAGCAAATATAAAGTTTATACATACAAGGCATGGAAAGTGGTTGAATACCTAATCCGCGTGCGCCGTGCGGTAGTTATATTTTACTTGGTCAGTGGAATGGAAGTTATTTGCATTGCCTCATAATTTGTTTTCTTTTTTGATCTTTTGCATTTTCAGAGGTTTCTAGTTGTTATTGTATATGTGGTCCTTGGTTTGACCCTAACAGAAATAAGACTTCTCTTGTACTCTACAGGCAAGGATATGAGAATAATAGTCTTTGGTTTCCGTCCTCGAACAAAGCAGGTAATGCTTCTCTTTATAGAGTTTATTCTGTTCTTGTTCATATGATTTATGAAGTTATGGTTTTCATTTTATATGTATAAAATGTTGTCATTGAAAGTAACTTTGGGAGAAGTTCAAATAAATTGCCATTGATTCCCTATTTGTGGCGATTATGTGGTTTACCTTTTCTAGTAGTTTCCTAGCAATATATACTCTTTGAATTACTTGAGCATAATTATTCCGGGAAACTCACTAGTTACAGCAAAATGCTTTAACTGTTTTTGAGGGATGGTCCTGTCCTTTGCTTAAAATGTTGGTGTTCTAATTAGTTGTAGGATAAACCTCTTGTAGCTGGTTTGACAAAAAGAGTGCATCTCTCTAATTGATTTGACTAATCTGACAGCAAAAGCAGTTTCAATTATAAGTGAATAGTGCCTTTGTAAAGTGGATGTCTATCTTTCTGCAAATTAAAGTATGGATTCATGAATGGAAGGAGAAATGGATGATCTTTTGAATCTTGGATTTATCCATTGCTCTGACCTCTCTTGTCCTTTATCCCCCTTTTTATATCCTTTTAGTAAATTATTCTTCAATTCCATGCTTCTGTTTGAGTGCTGAATTTAATACAATGTACTTACCAGAGTGTGTTGATTATTTTCATTGTATAGAGGCGGACAATATATGATGCATTGTTGAGGTCTACGAAGCCATCAAGTATCTGGGATCTTTATGCTTTTACTTGTGGGCCTTCCAAATTCACTAATCTTAACCCCAAAATTCGACTTCTGAATGAATATTTTCGTCTTCTTGGAAGAGGCTCCTTTTCTGCATCGATGGAAATGATCGAGCAGGGGTCATATACATTTTATAATGACTTGTGGAGAATCAGTAGTATTAACTCAAATTATACAGTGTGTGATAGCTATCCATTTGCCATGATTGTCCCAAAATCAATTAGGTAAGGTGCTTAATTATTGCAATGTAGCAAAATAGTGGAACTGGACACAAAAAAAGAAAAGAAAAGATTATGCATTGAGATCCATAATCTTTTCCTTGTCACTCACTATTACTGTTTGTCATGGCCCACTAAATCTGAATTTTATAACTAATACTTGCATGGTCCAATGGTAGCGAGGAAGAAGTGCTTCAAGCATCCACGTTTCGTGCTAGGTGTCGTTTGCCCGTAATATCTTGGTGTCATCCTGGTATGGAGGAACTGAACTCATTATTTTGATTATCAGGATCTCAATTCTTATACATGTACATGCATATATGCAGAATCAGGGGCAGTCCTTGCACGTTCATCCCAACCCTTGGTTGGTCTTATGATGAATATGAGGAGGTAAGACAAAGTTTGCTTTTTCACCACCCATTAGGAATGTGTTCATGATATATCCTCTTTTCCTTTTTCATGGTTACGTATGACTGTTTGAAATTGTTGAACGAGCCTACAGCAATGCAGATGAGAAACTTGTTGCTGCACTTTGTGATCAACTTGGAGGTGCAAAGGGGAATAGGAGGTATGATTTTAAGTTATTTCTGTCTTGTATCCCTCTTTTTATATATTTCTTGTGTGTTCTAGAGTTGTATTCTAAAGTGATTTTAGCAGTGCATGATATTGTGCTGCTGGTCTTCACGTTTCTTTGATTGGTTAATTTGGAATGTTTTTCCTTTGTATGTTATGTTCTGAAACTATGTGTAAGAGAAGCTAGAGCACTTTTTGATACATATAACCTAGCACTGAAATATGGGGAGTTCTTTGTATTGTTATTATTTTCCACTGAAGTCTGGTGTTTTGATGTTGATAGAAACTTGAGTAGTGGCAAACCAGATTCATGATGCTCTGATTTGATTTTTTTTTATTTACTTGTTTATAAAAAAGTACTTCATCTCAATCTATTTCTTAACATGTTCTCCAGTGGCTTACCTCGTTTTTCCCATTCTTTCTCGATTTTAGAAAGTTGTACATTGCTGATGCAAGACCCAGAAAGAACGCTTTAGCAAATGGAGCAATGGGAGGTGGTTCTGAGTCATCTTCTAATTATTTTCAGTCTGAGGTATCTTTATTGAAAGTTCCCATTCTTTTTATATTGTTATCAACTTTAATTCATCTGATCTAATCTCCCCTTCAAATTTCTTTGCAATCTCATCAGATTGTTTTCTTCGGGATAGACAACATACATGCAATGAGAGAGAGTCTTTCTCGTCTAAGAGACTACTTAGATACCCATGGCACGACTTCTTCAGATGGAATGTCATCATTTTTGGTCAGTCCTGAAGTGCCATAAAACGGCTGCTTCACTAGTAATAGACTGCTGATATCTGGATTAATTAATGTTTTTGTTGTACACTGTTATATATGAGCTGCATTTAATTCATTGAGGGCTATAATGAAGAACAATTGAAATGACTACCTGTTGCTTTGGGTATGAAGAATACTCGTACTTTTCATGTACTGACCCATGTACTTACATAGTTGAGAAACTTCTCCGTAATGTTAATCTTAAACAGATTAGTGGCTCTCATTAATGTTCCTATTGATAAATATTGATTGTTTCAGAGACATGGTGGTTGGACTTGGGGTGGAGGCAATCTAAGCAGTATGTCTGCTTCTGTTTCATCCCTTGGTGATAGTGGTTGGCTTATACATGTCCAGAGTGTCTTGGCTGGTGCAGCTTGGATTGTTGCCCGTGTTGCTATGGAATCAGCTTCTGTGCTTGTACATTGTAGGTAAGCAATTGTTCATTCATGCTGTGATGGTGATACCTGAAGTTAATATAAACTGTAGAGTGTACTCATGCTATCCTTTTTTTAATTTTTATTTTCTTCTAGATTTGTTAAAATTTACATGTTCTTTTAGTTTTTTTTTTGTTAATTATTGAGTTCTTTCCTTCGTGCTATACTTGGTTACTTATTTAGTGCATGTTGCAAGCAGAGAAAGCAGTGGCTGAGGTATTTTTGTTTCTCAAAAATTCAAAGTATTGATTTGTTGCTTCTATTCCACAAAAATGTTAGAGAGAGGGGAGTGGGGTTGGGGAGGTCCTGCAGTTCCTGGTCTTACTTTCTCACTCCATGAAGAATGCAAGTGTCTTTTTGCTATTTTCTACACAGATAATGGAGCTTTTACTTTGGTTAAAATAAATTTCAGAAAATGTAAAAGCAAGTTATTGTGCTGGACATATGTAGTTCCATCGTGTATCAACGGAACAAATGCTGCTGGTTTGTGCTGATGACCTCGTGTAGATGTTGAGCTTGTGATGGCAATTTATGCTTCTTAGACTCAGCTTGATACAAAAGCTGCAATAATTAGCTATAAATATACAAAGTTCTGATTTTTTTTTTAGTGTAATGGGGTTTCAGATGCACATACTCATTTGCATAAAGCAAATATTTTTTGAGGAGATGATTGACTTTTATTTGCAGCTTTATTTGTGATCTTCCTTTTCTCTTGTCTCTGTTTTATCACTCTCTATTTAATTTCTGACAACATTTCGTTTCATTTCTTCTGCAGTGATGGGTGGGATAGAACTACTCAATTGGTTTCACTTGCTAACTTGTTACTGGATCCGTACTACCGAACTTTTAAAGGGTTTCAGGTGCTACCACACCTGCTATATTGATTGCAAATTCTTCTTTCAAATATGATTAAACTATGCCTCTTATGACTTAATTTCCATGTTATCTTGTGGTTTCAGTAACTAGGCTTCCTTTTCTACTAGAAAATATTTTTCATTTGCGGTTTTCTAAATCTTTAAGAATGTTAATAACTGAAGAAAATGATTTCCAAAATAGTCTATGAAATGAAATCTTCAACGGAACAAATCAAGTCAATTTCATTCTTACGATATTGGTGTAGAACAAAGAAAACAACGAAAAGATGTTTTCTAAAAGACTAGAAAAGGAAACATTGGGAGATTGTTTCGTAAGGAAACATTTTCTATTTCGATATAGCAAACAAATTTCAAAAAAGAAAAATGATTCTAGTCTCTGTTACCAACTACATACTTTTTGTTTTGCCATCTTTGTGGTCAGTCCTTGTTTTTAAGACTTTTCATCTCCCAGATCCACCCCAATACCTTCAGAAAAGTAAATAGTTTACATCTTTTACTTATGTTACTTTGTAGCTTGCCTTATTACATGAAGGTTTTAACTCTGTGGGACATGCTTGAAAATTTTTACAGGCACTTATAGAAAAAGACTGGCTAGCATTTGGTCATCCATTTGCAGATCGCATGGGGATGCCAACTATATCTGGGAACAGCAACATGCCTTTTGAATTATCTCGACAGTCTTCTGTTCCAGCTTCATCTATGCGCCAATCTTCAGCAGCTCCAACACCCAGTTCTCATTCTCAGAGCAACTATTCTCCCATATTTTTGCAGGTATATGGTCATATATCAATTTTCTTTCTTTGCATTTTATCCTGATCTTTGTGACTGTTCTAGTTGCAACTCGTTGATACGATATGAGTATGCATTTTTTGTCGTAATAGAGATGTGCTACTTTTGTTTTATTTTATTTGTTTCATGCAACTTTTGGTCAGATGCGTGTTTTTGGATGAGGAAGTATTGTATCTATTGCAATCTGTTTTTATCATCTACATGAAGCTTTTTAATGATTTGTTGAGGTTTTGTATAAAGTTCCTCAGTTTTTCAAGTTACAACCTCTAGATGCTAGAAAGTTTTAAATTCCTTTTGTTGGGTGATCATTAGTGTAATTGTGTGAGGCTAATGATATTATATTGATGCTCATTTTGTGTATGTTCTTTCTCGGTACTCCAACTTTAACTAGATTTTCACCCATGTTCTAATCTATTCTTTTAATTCGTAAATTTTGCTGATTGAAAGTTGTGAGCCTTGTGATGTAATTATCATGTTCTGTGGTAGGAGCTACTAAGAAGATAAATAAGGAAATGGATTTTGTATTTGCGAACTTGAGTGAAAGAATCTTAAACACT
>JAOSBM010000003.1:30101406-30128389 GCA_027568955.1 Erythroxylum tenue
TTTAACTTACTATTTACATATGTTTTAGCGGGTTGGGAGGGATCAGCGCACGATTCTCGTATTTTCCTTGATACAATAGGTAATCCGAGACTTAAATTTTCAAAACCACCGATAGGTAATTTTAAGATTTGTAGGATTTGCTATTAATGATTTAGACTTTTTATGATATCATTTATGCTAATTATATTGCTTATGTGAAAATTCAGGAAAAATATTACTTGGTTGATAAAGGCTATCCAGAAAGAGAAGGATATTTAACACGTTACCCAAAGACAAGATATCATCAATCGAAGTTTCGTGGTGCAAATCCAAGAGGATCTTGAGAAGTTCTATTGAGAGGTCTTTTGGTGTTCTTAAGGCTCGATGGAAGATATCGGAGAAAATGCCTAGGTATTCATTAATAGATCAGAATAGAATAATTTGTGCAGCTTTTGCGTTGCATAACTATATTACAAGAAGTACAATTGGCAACCCGGCTTTTACCATCATCGATCAAGATCCTGAATTTATACTTCCAGATATATTTCAAGATGTTGAAGTTAACTCTACACAAGAAGACATTGAAGAACAAAGAACTCGGGAGATGACAGCTATTCGTAATAATATTGCGTCTAGTTTAATGGCAGCTAGACGTCGTTCTTAAATTGTTATAAACTTTTACTTTAAATGATGATGTTTATTTCTTTTGCTCTATTTGATATGTGTTGTTAAACTTAAACTTCGTTTGGATTCTTATATTTTATATTTGGATGTATCACCATCATTATCACCATCACCATCGTCATTATTATTATTGTTAGTATTAGTACTATTATTATTATTATTATTATTATTATTATTATTATTATCATATGTTCTAAGTTTTTTATTAGAGTTATAAACTTAATTTTTGTAGAATTAAGTATCTAAAATCTAAATTCTTATAAAAATATTCATTGAAATACTAAAATATATAATATTTATATTCTTATATTTTTTTTAAAGTCATGTCCTTATAAGTCATTTTACACTTAAACAGCTAATACTAAACAACTAATTTTACCAAACATCTTTAACAAACAGCTAATGCAATTCGTTGGTCAAATCAGCTGATATAGTCAGCTATCAGCTATCAGTTGATTGCCAAACAGGGTCCTAATATTATCCACTGGTCAAATCAGTTGATATAATTAGCTATCAGCTAACCGCTGATAGAATCAGCTAACCGCTGATAGAATCAGCTAACAGCTAATACAATATGCTGTTTGTCAAACACGGCCTTAGTCTATTTTGTTTCATAGTCAACATTAAAGTCTTAAGTTTATTAAGTTTTTTTATTTGAGTCGAATTTAAATTATTCAATTGATAACATTTTTAAATTATTAAAACCCCATTTTACTAAATAAATAAAAAATTTAACTCTTTGAATTGATTGTGAATAAACAAATTAATATCGACTCAATCCATGGTTAAGTATGAGATGTATATTCAAAAAGTAGTAACAAGTGTTGAATGTAATATGAAAAAACATGCATCAAATAATCTACAAATGTGTTGTATAAAGAACTCCTCTTAATGAATATTAAGAGATTTAAGAAATGTACTAAAATAAAACATCTTAATAGTTAGAGATAAGACCGCGTATTAGTAGATCTATCCAAACCCCGTGTTTTTTGAATTATTGTTATTTTAAAACATTCTCCATGTCTCCTTTTTAATATTGTTTCATAGAAATTTCACCTATGTAAAGTGGATTATTCTATTTATATATTTATTTTATTTTCTCTTATATTAATCTTTCTAATTGGGCTTGAAAATATAACCTACATCTGGACTTTAATCTATGTAGTTCCCAAGCTTACGGCCCAAAATGCAGAGATACACAACGCATAAGGCACACGTTAGCCTCCAAAGTGGATAGAACGAAAAAATTTCGACTCCTCAAAATTCCCTCCACGAGAAAACAAATCTCTAACCGTTCATTTTCACCATCTACCTACCAGCCGTCCACGTCATCGATCCGAGTGCTAACTAAACCGACCAATCGTGTCAAACCGGTTTCCCCTATAAAAGATCACACACTCATCCTGAAGACATACGACTTCGAAGAGTTTTGAATTTTCAAGTCTTGTACTTTGCTTTTTCTGAGCTTTGAAAGATATCAATGGCACCAAAGACAGGAGAGAAGAAGCCGGCGGAGAAGAAGCCTGCAGCGGAGAAAGCTCCCGCGGAGAAGAAGCCTCGAGCGGAGAAGAAGCTGCCGAAGGAAGGAGCGGTGGACAAGAAGAAAAAGAAGGCGAAGAAGAGCGTAGAGACGTACAAGATCTACATCTTCAAGGTGTTGAAGCAGGTGCATCCCGATATTGGGATATCGAGCAAGGCCATGGGGATCATGAACAGCTTCATCAACGATATCTTCGAGAAGCTTGCCCAGGAGGCTTCAAGGCTCGCTAGGTACAACAAGAAGCCGACCATCACTTCCCGGGAGATCCAGACTGCGGTCAGATTGGTGCTGCCCGGAGAGCTCGCGAAGCACGCGGTTTCTGAGGGTACCAAGGCTGTTACCAAGTTTACTAGCTCTTAGATAGGGATTATGGTTGGGGTTAGGGTTAGGGTTTCTGAATTTGGGCTTTTCGCTTTGAATGTAAAAATGTGCGACTCTACGTTTGAAATGATATCCCTATTTAATTTCGTGTCTTACACTAATGGCTTAATCGAGCGTAGTTTAGCTTATAGTAACCGGACTTCTCTAACTTGGGCCTTGGAATCTCCCGCCAGACCATCGCCTAACAAAATCTGGAGCAGCCCTTGCTTGATATCTTACAGGACTAGGTGAACAGGTTAGAAGTTAACTGTACTCCATATCTAACTTGCGCCTTTATTTATTCCATAATAAATGAAATAGTTGGTGTTTTTAAGTTATTAAAATGGTAATTATTTGCTCAAATCTTGAGTTTTGTATTCTGTTAATGATTCAGCCTTATTAATTTCTCAAATGGTTCACATTCACAAGTAAGGTTTTGTATTTTGTAAATGATTCTGCCTTTACCGCTCTGGCTTGCTCCTCTGAGGAAAGGTCAACAATGGAGGCAACGGAGATTTGGTGCTTGGCAAAGTTTCTTCCAGCGTCTCTTAGAAGTTGAAGGTTTGGGTAGTAACATTAAGCTAGTAATTTTACTCATTATTAAACTTTTTTGGTTTGCAAACCAATCTGACTTCTTCAAGTTGGGTTCTCTGGTAAACCCATCTGAGTATGGTCTACTTCTATTGCTTCGTTTTTCGATTTTGTCATCATTCACTGAATCACATCGTATTCTCAGAAAGTGAGTATTGGAAGAGAGGGTTTTGAAAAAATGGGGACTGAGAAAGAGAAGGAAGGCTTTGAAAGAGTGAAATTGTATTCCTCCATCGTGTCCTTACTAATTAATGAAGAACAAACATAGGATTGGAAATGGGATTGTGAGGATAAAAAGATAAACTCGATAAAAAAGCAATTGGGAGGCTTATGTCCTCTTAACTCCAAAAGAGGGGGGGATTTTTCTTCAAGCTCTTAGGTTTTTCCTTAATTAACATACTTATTGGCCAGATGCTTGAGTTCTCTGGAAGTACAAAGATATGTCTTAGGCTGGTTTCTGAATTGCTTTCAGGAAACATTGGCAACCCCAGAGAAGTTGGGACCATTCACTAGCCATGCTTCTCAAGCTGCAGAACTTGACTGTATTATTTCCATAGAAAGTGATGTTTTCATTGCCACGCATTCAGGCAATGTGGCAATAGCTGTTGAGGGTCACCGCAGATTCTTAGACCACCGTAAGACAATCATCCTAGACAGGTACAAATTTGATCAAGATGTGATACTAACTGCTCTTTTGAATTGAAAATACCACTCAAGGATGAACCATCTTCTCTGTTTCTTTAAAGTTTCCTTCAACATAGCATGCAGATGACTACCGTCTACCTTGTTAACTTCTTTTGTATGAAACCAACAGAATATTGCATCAAGCATGAGGGCTGTTGTGTCCTGGAGTGTTTTCTTTCCTCAAAGCCCGTAATACAACTGTGTTTTATTCGGTACTTAATTAGCTTGGTTTTTTCATTTGTGAGTGATTAAATAACTAGTCTCTTCTTCATTCAAAGCCATGCCCTTGGATATAATATCTCTTTGGCCTCCATTTTAGTATGACAATCATTTCCTGAAAATATATTCACTCCCAGTTGTCTTTCTATGCCGACAGCTTGATTTTTTATTTTGTCTTCCTCTGATGTCTCATCTTATGCCTGTAGCTTATGAAATTCATGGTTAGATTGTCATTCTTTGAGTGCTTCTCTGCGCTACTTACGTTACTTAACCAGAAATTATAACTTTGGAGAAGTGGAAGGAAGAGATTAGTACTCCTTTTGATCTTTTCCTTACTCTCATTTGCTGTCTTTTCTTCTTGCTTTCTTCTTCCCCAAATGAATGCATGCGAATATGCTCCTTGATGTATACCTGGTGACATTCTTCTGCCATTTTTGTACTCTTAAGTAATTGCAGAAAAGGACTGGTTGAGCTTTTTGATCAGCTAGAAAGTGGGCAGATGGAAGAAGGTCCCTCATTCACATACCTCGTTCAGGAGATGCACAGAAAGAGGTGATTGTTATCCCAAGTTTTGCCAGTTCTTGATGCTTTCGGTTTATATGTTGGTTTCCGACAAGTCCAATTGTATATATTTCCAAGTTGAGGAACTATCAGTGCACCACATATGTGCACGAGCTTGACGATGTCTTACACCATGTGAATCGGATTAGTTTAGATACAGGTAGTTAGCGGATACGTAGGGAACCTTGAATTGAATTTTATTCCTTGTAAAGTGGAGTTAATCCTGTTGTAACTTTGTATTTAATCCTTGTAATCAAATCATTTCGAGAGTGAGTTTTCCAATTCAATCTAAACTCTTTATGGTATCAAAGCTTCCCATCTCTAACCGAGAAACATACAGTTCTTTTTCTCCGAATCTCGGCCCTCTTCCTCCGTCCCAATGACACAACCAACCGGAAATCACCGTGTCGTCAACTCCGACGCAACAAACTCCTCCTCCCCAATCATACAATTTAATCCGGCTTCCCAGCTACCCCTTAAACTCACCAGTAGCGTGAACTTCGCTACCTGGAAAGCCGGTATCCATGCTCATGTATGGACATGACCTATATGGTCACCTTGACGGCACCACCGCCGCTCCCGAACAAACAACCGGAACCGCCAACAACCCAAATCCAGCCTATACCCTCTGGTTTCGTCAAGATAAGTTGATCCAGAATGCTATTATGGCATCTGTCGATCCGACGATTGCTCCTATGGTAGCCAATGCCTCCACCGCTCATCGTGCGTGGCAATCCCTTCAGATAACATTTGCCAACAAGTCACAATCTCGCTTGTTTAGTCTCAGAGATCAGCTCGCTCGACTCACCAAGGATGCGCAACCGACGCCTGATTACCTCAATCGAGTTCGATCCTTGGCTGATGAACTCGCCCAGGCTGGTGCTCCCATTGCCGATGATGAGTTGATCGTGCAGATTCTCTGTGGTCTTGGTTCGGATTACCGTGAGATCTCGGCTGCTATTCGTGCCCGAGATACCGCCATTTCTTATGAAGATTTATATGACAAATTACTAGATCATGAGATCTTCTTGCAACATGAAGAAACCAAGAAGCCTACTGCTGTCATTACCGCAGCCTATGCCCAAAGTACCAAGCCCCAAGACAGCCCACAGCAGCGCAATCCTCGACGGTTCAATCAATACCGACTCTGAGCTGATCGCGGTGACAATCAGCAAGCATCATGGAGAAATGGCTGCCCAAACTCTGGTCGTGGCAATGCTATTCCTTTTGATCAAATCCAGTGTCAACTCTGCCGCAAAAAGGGTCACGAAGCGAATGTCTGTCGGTCCAGGTCTCACAATCATTACGAGGCCAAGGCACACTATGCAGCAGCCAGTCCCAACACTTCTAATCCATGGTTGCTCGACACTGGTGCATCACACCATATCACTTCCGAACCTCGTGATATGCCTGAGTATTTAGGTTATGAAGGTATAACGATGGACAATGGTACGAAAATTCCTATTACTCATTCTGGTTCTACTCATTTAGATGCTTCAAATTCAACTTTTACTTTATCTAATACTCTTTGTGCTCCTCAAATCAAACGCAATTTAATTTCTGTCTCTCAATTTTGTCAAGATAACAATACATCCGTTGAATTTTACCCATCTTCTTTCTGTGTGAAAGATTTACAAACGAGGAAGCCGCTGGTGCACGGACGGAGCAACGAAGGCCTATATGAATGGCCGACAACCACACCCACGGCCAACATAGTCACCCACACCAATATCCTAGACCAGTGGCATTACCGGCTCGGACATCCTCATTCCAAGATTTTCATTATGTCCGTAACTTGGTGCAAAGTGGGCAGCTTCGAGTTCACCATGTACATGCCAAGGATCAATTAGCTGATACACTGACCAAGCCTCTTGCCAAGGCCATGTTCGACGCAAATCTGTCCAAACTTGGCGTGGCATCCCACTGCAAGTTTGCGGGGGGTGTATGAGTGCACCACATATGTGCACGAGCTTGACCATGTCTTACACCATGTGAATCGGATTAGTTTAGATACAGGTAGTTAGCGGATACGTAGGCAACTTTGAATTGAATTTTATTCCATGTAAAGTGGAGTTAATCCTGTTGTAACTTTGTATTTAATCCTTGTAATCAAATCATTTCGAGAGTGAGTTTTCCAATTCAATCTAAACTCTTTAGGAACACTGAATGGTCCTGCAGTTTTCTAATGATCATCATCTCCCTCAACATTATCCACCTGCTAACTTAACTGAACATTCATCTTCATCTAACTCAACAAGGATCCGACAATGACGACTCGATGATGGAGTTCCAAATTCTTGACTTTAAGAAAGAATTCTACAGATTTCCAGATACTGCTTTCACTGGTTATCCCCCTCATCACACAAAAGGGATAGCATGATTATCGGGGTATGGATCATGTAACAAGAAAAAGGCCAAGGATTGTAATAATGTTAGTTGAAACATTTCGATTTGAAGTAGTATGTTTCTCTTTAACTAGGAAAAGTTAAAAGAGAAGTGTAAGAGACTGAGATAAATCATGTTTGATGCACAACTTTGGCCTCCTCATATATTGTCGTCGTTATTATCATTATACCCCGAAGTCTCGCAATAAAATAAGATTTGGGGAGCCTGATAGTAAGCAACCTTACCTATATATTATAAAGAGGCTGTTTTCAGTATATCCACATGCAGATATTACAGGATAAAAGTGATGCGGTTTAAAAACGAAAAAAACGTAAAAACATATATAATGAATATATAATAATCAGTAAAGAAAATATTAAAATTAAAATTAAATAATATTAATATTAATATTAATATTACCACAAAGTGTGATAACAAAGAAACGTCAAGGAATTATAAGCAGAGTTCTTACCAGACTTAGTTAAGATAGCAGAGTTCTTACCGGAACTTGTCAGAACAGCAAAGTTATCATCGATGCCAGAGGATTTACTATTTACAGGTTGCATCATCGTCTGCAACTCTCTACCACATGAAAGGAATCACGATAATAAGAACATAGAGTAACAACACTAATGAAGACGCTATCTGAGAGGACCATAGCAACAAGTAACACGCGACAAAAAGTGAGAGCAAAAAGCACCATACGCTTAACAACAAGATGGTAAGCCATTACTAATTAGAATAGAAGTTGCAAGAAAGATTGTATCTTTTCCGTTACCGAGAACATTAAGAACGTTTTGTTTTCTTGATGACAACGTTTTGTTTTCTTGTTGATGTAAGAGTATTATTGTGTTATACATAATTATATACGTAATTTTTTAATTTATAGAATTTATTATATATAATTAATAAGCAAATTTCTGTAATTATATAAATACACATATTTTATTTCTAACCATAATGAGAATTAATTAGTTTTAAAACATAATATAATATAATAAAAATAATTAACGTAAGAGTATTATTAAAAAATAGAAATAAGAAGATAAAATCAAACACATTTTGGTTTTTAGCTTTTTACTACAAATCTCAACCAAACAAGTTTTATTTTCAGTTTTTATATTAAAATTTTCAATCAAACAAGTTTTTATATTTTAAAATTAAAAACTACAATAAAAAAATAGAAGTGGAACTAAATAACTCATTAATTGGTTAGTTTGATTTGAAACTAATAAATTTAGTTTGAGTTGAATTTTTAAATTTAATTTTTTTTCAAACTGACAAAGATTTGAATTTTGCGATTTAAATTGGTTTGAATTTTATTAATTATTATCAATGTTTAAATAAACATGTAAGACAATAAATTTAATATTTAAAATATTTAATCGGTATTAAATTATAATAATTTTACAATATAATTAAAGAAAATTTTTATATTGTTTGAAATTTTTAAAATTAAATTGAAAAATTATTCCATTTAAGATTTTGACTTTTACCTCTTTAAATTATTTAAGTCATATTTAAATCACTTGTAATAAATTTTGGATTTTGCATTGCATATAGATCTATTGGAAACAGTTTATGTACTAAATATTAGATTTTTCTAAATCTCGTATTTCTGCGGAACTTTCATTAGGTGTTGTTGTGATAGATTTTAGGTCGGTTTCAAACAATCTTAAACTCAATCCATTCTAATGCGTTGCCAATTTTAGTTAAATTGAAGTTAGGCTTGATAATATTAGTCTAATAAAAAACTTGATTTAATATTAAGCAATCAAATTGAAAATGGACTTAAAAATTTAAAAGAATATGTTATCAAAATAATATTAAAAATGGTTGGACATTTTTATATAAAGGGTATGTGATTATATGGCATTACAACAGGAAAAAAGAGTTAATCCTATATCCAGATTAGGTTAGATTGGTGCCATTATAAGCCTAAGCTCATATTAAGTCAAATAAGCATCTTTAAGATTTTTAACTATTTCTCTCTTGATCTATCTCGATTCGATTCGATTCGAATTGAAACTATCAGACATGGTTAAATTGGGTTTTCGTTTTGAGATGTCTGTTCGAGGTCTTGTTCGTTGACTCATTTTCGATCGCAAAATGATGTTGTTTGAAGAAAAACATATAAAACAAAATCATTTTAGGCTTAAATTTTAAAAAAATAGAGTATTAAATGCTATATTATTTTAAAATATTTAAAAAATAATAGTATATTAAGCTTTTATTTGGTTGGCCTTATACCAGTAAAGCTTTTGTCAGCAAAGCTTATTCTGTAAATCTGTTATAAGAAGAACTTTTCAAAGAAACTAGTTGATTGTTTGGTTGTTAATAAAAAAAAGCTTTTTAAAAAGAGTTTCATATAGTAGACTCTTTGGTAACATAAAAATAAAAAGTATTTTAAATTTTAACTATATGTTATTTTGTAATAAAAATTATTTATAGTATATTAAACAATATGCAAAGTACAATATATTAATTATTATATAATTTTAAACCATATGAAAAATAAATGAAAATATATCTAGCCACATATTTTATATGAATTATATCATAAGTAAAAATAATATTAAAATAAATATTAAAATATGTAAAAAAACTAAATAATAATATATAAATCTTAAAATAAATATTCAAATTAAATAAATAGTTTATTATATAATAAATTATGCATTTTATTGTAGTAAAGAAGATGAGTCTGGGAGATAAACATGAAGATGAGTTTATGGGTATTATGAGAATTATGTGTAAAATATAAAGAGAAAAGGGACTAAAAATGAACTCATTAATTGATTTGAAAAATCTACCTGAAAAAGTCATTTAAGAGGCTTTTGTGAAAAGTTTCAAATTTGAACTTTTTAAAAAACTATATTTTAGCTGCTAAAAAAGTCATATATATTGAAGAAATATATTTTATTTTACAGCCAAACACCCATTTTTCTTAAAAAAGACTTTTGTGGTGGAGAAAAGTATTTATTGACTTTCCAAAAACCTATTCAAACAACCAAAAATTTTCTTAGACTTCATGCTTAAGAGAGACTTTTTTATTTTTTTTGTCTACGAGGTGTCTTAGGCGGGTCCTAATTATAGGAAGACACTTTTAAGCCATCCACACCTAGATTAATCTCCGCTCGAGCCGAGTAGGTCCCTTACGGGAGGTAAAGCTCTAGTTCTAAATTTTAAACAGCCGCATACATGAGGAGGGTTTAAATCCGCGATCTTATTTAAGTCAAAAGAACCCTTTACTAATTCACCTGCACCTTGAGGGTTGCTTAAGCGAGACTTTAAATTTGCGTTTACTAGGATGATTATGTTAAGTGACATCGGTAAATTTGAACCTAAGATCACCATGTTTTTAGGAAGTCGAATCGAACCAAGCTAATAAACATATTTGTCCTATCCGTTATGTTGCAATGTCGCTTCATTCAAAGAGACGAACAGAACTTACGCATACACCTCCTATCAAAGACAATAACAAAATAAAATTGTCGGCGCATTGATATTAATATTAGTTTGAAGAGAGCAATCAATTATAATAATTGGATATTTATTGGTAACTATTAATCATTCATTTAAAAATGGATGAAAAGTTAAATAGTTAAAAAAAGAAATTTAATTTTTAAAATATTCAACCAGTATTATATTGTTATAATATTAATTAAATATTGAATAAAATTTAAAAAATTTAAAAATGATTGAAGAAAATTATTCTCACTCATCGAAAATTTTAAAGTTTAATTCAAAAAAAAATTGTTAAACAAAAATTAATTAGCTTATTTTGATTTATAAAATCTAATTAATTTATAAAAGTTGTCTAACTAATTAATAAACTAATTAATAAAATTAAAGAATTTGAAAAATAATTGAAGAAAATTATTCTTATCTGTCAAAAAATTTAAAGTTTAATTAAAATAACAAATTGTTAAACAAGAATTAATCAATTTATTTTGGTTTATAAAAACTACTTAATTTATAAAAATTCTCCAACTAATTAGTAAACTATCCGATTTTTAATAACAGAAACTATTAAACTAAATTGAATTAAAAAATTAAAAATTGAACCGAAAGGTTAATCAATTTAAGATTTTTACTGTTAAATCGATTCAATCGATGCAATTTTAAAAATATTGGTAATTATTGTAATTTGATAATTATTAGTGAGTATTAATAATAAAAAATATTATTTCATGAAATATTAGCGACTTAATTAGTTCCTTTTAAGGATTACGTGAAATGTATTATTTACAAGTGAGGAAAAGCCAAATAAATCGAAGATTAGAAGTGAACAAGATTGGATTAAGTGAAAAGAAAGGACAGGTGGATTTCAACTAAGTACACTGACGTCTGACGTTGGGCACGTGAAGATCTTATCCATATCCATAAATGTTTCACTTTTCAATGGTTTCATCACAAAATGCCAAAAGAAAATAGATCAAAGACGAGCAGAGGTATCCATGTGGGAAGTGGGAACAGATATTCGGAAACTTCCTGTTTGTTTTCAACTATCTAATTTACTGTATTGAATGGTTAAGATTAAAGGATAAACCTCGTGCCGCGATGAGTCGGTAAGAGGTTTTTTTTTATTTAAGTGAGGTCGTATGTTTAAATTTCTCTAATGTATGTAATTGTTTAAAATTTGAAGTCAGAGTTTTACCTCCCGTAAAAAATCTATCGGGCTCGAGTGAAAATTAATCTGGATATGAATGACTTAAAGGTGTCTCTCCATAATTAAAACTCACCTAAGACACCTCGTGAGAAAAAAAAGATTAAAAGAGAAATGTAAGAATTGGATTCTTGAGAACAAAAGACTTGTTCTCATCTAAGGTCTTGTTTGGTTGAATGTTAATTAATGGAATGAAATGTAATAGAATGGAAGGGAATGGAGTGATTTATAATGGAATTAAATGTAATATAGGAAAAAATTGTTTGGGAAGAATGGAAGGGTTCATAATGTAATGTAGTGAAATATTATTTGGAAGATTGATGAAATGAAATGGAATGTAAAAGTAATAAGTAATAACTAGGATTTAATCTTCAATTTTAATTAACTAGTTCTTACCTTATTTTATTAAATTTAATCTACATAAATGTGTAGACCAGATTAAATCTCCATTTTTCTTTTTATTTAAAATTTACATATTATTAATATATTTTTAATTTTGTAAAAATTACTAATTTACTCCCATAATTTTAATTTTATAACACTCATTTCTTTCCTGAAAAAGAACAACAATAATAATTCAAAAAAATTTAATTGAAATTCAAAGTCTAGAAAGCCCTGTAATGACCTAAGTTATAATACGTGACTTTACTCTTAACTGGTACGTTATAATACGTGACCTTACTCTTAACTAGTAACTATTGTCAGATAAATTCAATAGATGATTAGTTAACAATTAACTTTTTAAGTGAGTGTTTATATTTTTGTTAAAACAAGATTTCGTTGATCAAATAATAAAATATTAACAGAACTAACGATTTGAACTCGGTCCGATAAGATTATAAAAAGTGAGTAACTTGATTAAAAATTTAAACGGAACAGGTTATTTTGTTTGGAGAAAAGTAGACAGCATATTCACGGGCAACAGTACAAGACAGGAACTCCAAGGCGCAGGTGAGTTGGTAAGGGGCTCTCTTTGCTTAAATGAGGTCGTAGGTTCGAACCCCCCTCATGTATTCAGCCGTTTAAAATTTGGTGCCAGAGCTTTGCGTCCCGTAAAGAACCTACCCGACTCGAGCGGGGATTAGTCTGAGTGTGAATGGCTTAAAGATAGTTTCCTAAAATTAAGACCCGCCTAAGACACATCGTAAACAAAAAAAAAAAAAACAACACAAGACAGGAGCAACGTACAAGAACCTGAGTTTTTTTGACTCATCTTCTCCTCATTTCGACAACATAGGATTCTATTTTATTTTAGGTGCCAAATCCTGACATTACTATTGAACTGCAACGTGAAGGGTTTCATACCTCTTTATGGTAGACCATCCTGAATGTAAAGGGATAGTATAAACCTAACAAAATCTTCTATTCTCAAAGGGATCAATTCATCTATTCTAATTTTTATATACCATCTTGTGTTCCTCTCCATCCATCTATCCATTAAATGTTAATTGATGGATAGATGAAGAGAGGCATAGGATCATACACGGAAATGGATGGATGGATTGAAAGAGACACAAGATGACACACGAAAACGGAAACAATTATCCTATACCTATTCTCAAATACCTTGTTCCTGTGAAATCTCGTCTATTCCCTTTTAATTTACTTATAGCAATGGATGAAGGAGATATCATGTTATACTTTACTATAACTAAAATAATACTTGTTTTAAATGTTTTAAAAATTAAATCGGAAGTTAAAGTTTAAGTAGGTGCTCGGTTGATGGGTTTGGGAAGGGTTCAACGGGTATGGAATGAAAAAGAAGTGGTTGGTTATATATTATCATTATAGATACAATATTATGATATCCAACTTTCAGGTTTTGCTCCATATCCCTTAAGCATGAGAGGAATATCAACTATTCCTGAGTGACATTCGTTTCATTTTTTTAAAATCGTTTTATAATTAAATAATTCTCTTTTTAGCAATTAAATATAACTAATTAAAATATATTAAAATTTGATGTAAAACAAAAATTTAATAAACTTTTATTTCTCAATATTTTTAACAAACTGACCACTATCAATAGTGGTGATAGTCATTCATTCGTTCTAACCAATTATCATAATTATGATGATTATATTCATTATCATTTCTTACTATATTCATTCTCATTCCTTTTATCATTATTCAGTTTGAATCAAGCGTACCCTAAACTTTAAATTTTAAAATGATTAGTAAGTAATATTAGATTGTTTAAAAACTTGTTAAAATTTGAATAAAATTAAAATTTAAAATATAATTGAAGGAGTCAGTTCTTACTTCTTGCCCATCCAAAATTTTGAAATTTAATTGAAAATGGAGCATATTAAATTAATTAATTAATTAATTATTTATTTATTTATTTATTTATTTATAAAAATTGATTAATTTCTAAAATTAACTGATTAATTAATAAACTGATTAGTTTTTAACAACAATAATTATTAAAGTAAATCAAACTGAAAAATTAAAAACAGAATCGAAAAGTCAATTGATTCAAAGTTTTCATAATTGAACCAGTTAAATCGATTGAATTTTTTAATCATTACTTATTTCACCCACACCCTTTTTTAGGATGTAAAACTAGATACAAAGATAACATTAATAATTTATTTAAACTTTTTATGAGATATTAAGGTGAAATTATAATTTTTGCTTTAAAATATAATTCGTTCTTCCTTCTTTTTTTAATAGATAAGGGTATTTAAATAAACCTAGTAGTTGGTGAATGGTATTATTGTAGAGGAGACAAGTTACTTGGAGACACAAGAAATTGAATGATAGATCACCTAACATAACTAAAATGTCTTCTTCATCTTCCTCTTCCTCTTCCCAATGCCTTTGTCTCTATACTAATGGACACTTGTAAATTATTGTACTCTCTTTCCAACTTTTGCCTCTTTTGTCTTTACACTTCCATTTAATTGTTTTTGTTGATAACTTAAGAGGCCACTCAGGTTTCATATGATCTTGTCTCCTAATAGTATGAAAAGATCAATAAAAGAAATGCATATAATTTGAGATGTTCTTTGGTGTATAGATTTTATTAGTAATGAATTAAAAATTGCCTAATTTTTTAAAAATTTAGCGTTCGATTTTTTAAAATTTTTAATTGAGTATCTAAACTTTAAAAATTAAATAACTCAATTCAAAATATTATCGCTCATCATCTTTACCATTATCATCATCATCATCACACTCAGTCTGAAATCCCGCAATAAAGCGGAGTCTAGTAATACGCAGCCTTATTCCTACGTGGTAGAGAGGTTATTTCTGATAGACCCACATGTAGATGTGACAATAAAAGAGTGATGCAGATTAAAGAGTAAATAAGCAAAATTGGCACACTAATTAATAACGTAAATTAAAATTACAATAAATATATAAATAAAAAATATTACAGGGAGTTATATGATTAGTTGTTAGTAGTGGCAAATTTGGTTCGGTTTTATCCAAAGTTAACAGATTTAGCTCGAGTTAATTAGCTTTTCTGTTGAACTCGAGATTAGAAGATAGTTCGAACTCTCTTTTTAAAATAACTTCATATTAATTTAGCTTTTCAAAAATACTTCATTTTGATCTCTAAGTTTAAGAAACTCATAATGAAAGTAAGGTTATTTTGATAAGTGAAATCAAAATAATATCATTTTAAGCGCTTTGACTCTTGACAGGTCGAGCCAACTGAGCGAAAGGATGAAGATGCCGATTTGATCTATTGTCAAATACTTAAAAATATTATACATTTTTTATACATTATATAATATTTAAATTAATGAATATAAAATTACTAAAATAATAATTATTCAGTCTAATGGCTAGAATTTGGATTCAAATAAATTATATTAGCAATTAATTTTCCCTTTACAAATTAAAATATAATTTACGCAAGATTTTAATTAAAATTATTTTATTTAAATATGTTCAAATTATTAAATTTAATAAAACTCAAATCAATTTAAATTTTATATGATAATTTTAAAATTTTATCTCTAAGTGGACCATCTTTGTAATGTAATCTTGTTTCATATCATTACCAGAGCCATGCTTGTGAAATTTAGGTGCTCCTTTTCAATGACACTCATTCATAGTGATTTTATAATTTCTTGAAACCAATAATAACATCTTTGAAAACTCATAACTTTAAGAGAAAGCAAGTTCACGGAGAATCTTGTTCTCCAATTAAAGAACATTGATTTGCATGATTTTAACTTGTTCTAAGTCACTTTCCAACTCGTACCATAAACAAAAAGGAGAACAGTGAAATTTATCTAATATAGTTAAAGCCGCGTGTTCAAATCCTCCTACTTACGTTTTCTTGATCGAGCTTGTGGTACAAGGCTTGCCTAGTGTAAGATACCTGGTTAACTTGATTTGCATGCTATTGCATCAATATGAAGATTTACCCAATGCACATCTAAAAGATACTAATTGCGTGTCCCTCCGTTTCTAAAAATAAAAAATAGCATAATGCAAAGTGGTATAAATGTCTAACGCATATGTATACATATGACTCAAGATTATTGAATTATTACTCCATTTAATTTTTTTTCTTTAGACAAATAGTTATAATTTTAAAAAAGTACATTTTAATTTTTAAGATTTTATAAAATTTAAGTTTGATTTTAATATTAAAATAAATTATTAAATAGAAATGACCTTATTTAAAATTCAAATAAAAAACATTTTATGTATTTAGATTGGCCTAAAATTTTATGTTCAAATTATGATCTAAGTCAAGTTCAATCAAATATATTTTTTAATTTTAAAAATAAAAAAATCATTTTGTATAATTTCGAGCATTGAGTTGGGTCTGATTGGGTTCCAAAGTTTCTTTATAAAAAAAATACTCAATCAGAAAAGCAATCAACTTAAGCTGAGCCTATTAACTTCAGGTCAGCTCGAATTAAGTCGGACTGAGTCGAACAAGCTTTGTCATCTCTACTCAAAAGTAGGAGTGATAAAAGGGCATATTCGGTAAAACAACCAAATTAAAACCGAGTTAATCAAAATTTGAATCAAATTTAGGTTTAAAGAAGTCTGTCCGATTTGAATTAGTTCAATAAAATAACATCATTTAAAACTATAACTCAATTACGACTAACACGATTTTATTTATATCAATTTTGTCAATTTTAAGGAAGAAAATGACTATAATTCATCATTGAAGTTGTAGCTATGGCGATGGCCCCAGTGCTTGAGTTTTAATTGAAGTGGCGTATAATCTTAGGTTGCCTGATGATCAACCCTACATAATATCTTCTATTTAAGACCATTTGGTGTTTAAGTCTATATAATATAATAGAATATGCCATTTTGTACTGTTAATAAATAATAAGACCATTTGGTGTTTAAGTCTATATAATATAATAGAATATGTGACATTTTGTACCGTTAATAAATAATAAGTGTTGGACAATTTTGTCATTGTCCATAATATTGGATAACTATTATATTTTCGGTTTTTTAATAACTTATCACTTAAGTTACGTAATTTGATCCAAATATAAGTAATAAAGTGACCCAACAAATAATTTAAATTAATGGGTCAAAGTTTAGGAGAAAAATCGATTTCGATTAGTGTGGACCGGACCTATATCGAGCTTGTCAAGGAGAAGCCCGATATAGAAGCTATATATAAAGGTTAAGATCTCCTTTAGTTGCTTATATAATTCGTAAGCATACGGATCCTTTGACCCGTTGAGGGCGCTTACATCTTAAGAAAACTGAAGAAAAACGTTAATTACGTGTCGGTGATTATTTTCTGTGAAGGTCCTGAGAGATTGGAGCTTATTTTGGCCTCAGAAATTGTTTCAGAACATCTAATAGAACCGAAATTAGGTATTCTGCATTTCCTTCATTTTTAACCTTTTCATGAACTATACACGTAATAAAATCTATTATACATGTTATAATAAGACCATAAGGTGTTTAAATTTATATAATACAATAGAATATATGACATTTTGTACCGTTAATAAATAATAACTTGTTTGTCATTTTATTATTCTTACCTACTATGTTTTTAAAGACATGTAAAATAGTCTTACCTACTAATCTCTCAATAGATTATTCCTGCTTTATCACCATTAATTAAAAAAAGGATATTGTTTTAGGCCAATATTTTAAAAACCGAACCATAATTAAACTGGCAAGATAAAAAAATTAAGATTTAAAAGGTCGGTATTAGACCGTCAAATAAAGATTGGATAAATTAAAAATTTTAAAATATGATTAAACGAGATTGTCCTTGTTTATTGAAGAATTTGAAATTTAATTAAAAACTAGGTTGTTAAATACAAATTAATTTATTTATTTTGATTTATAAAATTGATTAATTTAATAAATTGACTAATTAATAAATAAATTAGTAGATTTTTAATAATATAAGTTATTAAAATAAATTATAATTAAAGGCTACTGTTTTTAATATAAATATAATTGAAAAGAAATTAATAAATAAAAATCAATTAGTTTATTGTGGTTTATAAGAATCGATTATTTTATAAAAATTGATCAATTAATTAATAAATAAATTATTTTTAGCAAAAAAAATTTAGCAAAAATTTTTAACAAAAAAGTTAAATTAAACTAAACAATTATTTAATTCAAAATTTTTATAATTAAACTGATTAATTTATTTTCATAGATTTTAGTCGTCTTATGAGCCCTTAAAAATGTTGATTAAAATGATGACAATACAAAGGATATAATAAATATGACGTGGCATAGAGTAATTGGGCATGTAAAGTGAAGCGAGAGCTGCTTGCGTGTCGGTCATCCTCAAACTTGCTGAAAAAAATAAAATAAAAAGAATGGTAAATGATTAACAAAAAAAGAGAAGATTAAAAAAAAGAGAGAGAAAAAGCGACTCTCTCTCTCTCTCTTTCACGCTTTCTCTCTCTAAAGCTCCTTTTAATTCTCTCTCTAAAATCTCTCTCTTTCACTTAATTATAAATTCCCAAATCATTCCATTCTCTGATCTCTCTCTCTCTCTGTTGTTTTTATATTTTCTTCTTAAACAGATTTTCTCTTCACACTTTCACGTTTGCTTTCTTTCGTTTTCCGATTGATGATTGAGCGAAAGCAAATTTTAGGGTTTTGATTGATTGGAGGAGGGAAAGGGCATTGGACATGTGCACATTTTGAATCCTCACAGTTTCATAGGTACGTCTTTTTTGTTGTACATTTCAATTCTTATTTTCACATTGCCAAGTCATCCTTTTTATTTTTTAATTTGATCCATTTTGGTCCCTAATTGTATTTTCTTTATAATGTTGTTTGGTTTTTGACTTGTCTATATGTTATCAGGTGATGAATTGGGACTGTTGTTGATCACCAACCAATTAGGGCCTTGTTGTTTTGTTTTGGGGATTTTGTGTTTTGTGGGAATTTGAATTCAACTTGGATCATTAGATGTTTTGATGTTATATTTTATTTTCTTAGGAGTTACATCGAGTGATTTTAAGTAATTATGGGTACCTTGAAGAAGGTATATCAGTAATAGGTGGTGGTTTTGAGTGTCCTTGGTGTCAAATTGTATAGGATTTTGGTGAGAATGACTGACTTTCAACAAGTGCAACAAAAGCCTGAATCTGCTGAAGATGCACATGTGGAGTTCGAGCGGGGATTGGAGGAATTTATGTGTGGGCACTTGGATGATTGTATGTCATATGCATCATGTAGCTCCACTCGTAATCCTGATGATGAGGATGATGAAGGTGATCATCTTGTGCGGCGGAGACGTAGGTCTGACCTTGAGGGGGATGACTTGGCTGAGTCATCAGCAGCAAGGCGGCGGCACTCGCGAATACTGAGTCGATGGGCTGCTCGCCAGGCTCAAGAAATGATCACTACGATGGAAAGGAGGAATCGCGAGTCTGAGTTGATGGCACTTGCAGGCTTACACACTGTGTCAATGCTTGATTCGTCATTTTTAAGGGAGTCACAGTCACCAACTTCACGGAGACAGGGGGCAGTGGAAAGGCCAAGCACACAGGCTTCTGCAATTTTGCGAATGTGGCGGGAGCTTGAGGATGAACACTTGTTAAATAGAGCAAGGGAGAGGTTGAGGCATCAAAGAAGTGTGGAGTCCAATACAAACATATCTAGCTCAAATATATCAGACAGCCGGGGAACTGTGAATCAGGAAAGTTTGGGGGATGCTAGTGAGAGTGAGAATGAATTTGGACCTTGGTCACATGGGCAGATGGTGTCACAAAACGAGCATGTCGATAATAATGGGTCTAGTAGGGAACAATCTCCTGATCTTGGTGAAGGTGAGAGGGAGAGGGTGAGGCAGATTGTTCGAGGCTGGATGGAAACTGGCATTAGTGATCACAACTCTAATGTGTCCCAACGGAATGGCAGTCCCAGAGCAGAATGGCTTGGTGAAACAGAACGTGAGAGGGTTAGAATTGTCAGAGAGTGGGTGCAAATGACAAGTCAACAACGAGGAGCTCGTGGAGGACATAGGGAAGATCAAGGTGCTGGACCTGTTCAACAAGTTGATCGAACCCGTGATGGCTCTTTAGCTGACCATGATGAAGGGCAACCTGAGCATATTCGTAGGGACATGCTGAGGTTGCGTGGACGACAAGCTCTTATTGACTTGCTTGTGAGGATTGAGAGGGAAAGACAGGGGGAGCTTCAGGGTCTGTTAGAGCATCGTGCTGTCTCAGATTTTGCCCATCGTAACCGCATTCAGGTTAGTTTATATTCCTCTATCTCGCTGTTTATGTATGGCCTGTCAATTGGGTAGGTCTTAAGGTGAAAATAAGGAAGAAGGTTGCTAGTGATTTTTTCAATATTGCAGTCATTATTGAGAGGTAGATTCTTGAGGAATGAAAGCACAATTGAAGATGAGAGACTGCCTTCTGTGGCTGCTAGTGAACTAAATCAACTAAGGCAACGACACACTGTTTCTGGCTTACGGTATGTGTTTTTCCAACTCAAGGTATTAGATCTTTGGGGTGCTTTTAATATTCTTTGCACCACCGTTGTTGGACTGTACCATTATTTGATCTTGCTACAATCTTATTTAGAGCAGTGCCATTATTTTCAAGCGATTACCTAAACAAGTGAATATAACCCTACATTTGTTTCAGAAAAGATGCAATGTGATTCCATTATTTGGGTGGTTCTATAACAGAGTTGCTAAAGTTTGTCCCAGTAATCTATGAATAGAGTTTCTGATTGATCATCATCCAGTACATTCAAAACCAGATTCATGTTATTGAGAACTTGTGTCATTTATCTTCAAAATAGGTTGTAGGTAGTCTAGTGAAATTTATGCACTTGTGGCATATCTAGTATGGTTTAGTGCTGAATTGTCCCATGTCACTTCTTTTATCAATAAATGAAAAGTTTGGGAGAGGTTGTGCATAGGGCACTTTGCTCCACAGATCATATCCGTTTCAATTGTAAATACACTGCTGCTGGCTTTTTCACTTACATGAGATATGGATGCCTGACTGCACAGCGTCATGATAAATGTCTCAAAAACTTCATTACTAGGTTTAAAACTTTAAAAAAGGCACGTCATCTCAATATGTCCCTTGTTTTTGCCAACAGTGATCGGATGAAGTATTACCTAAAGACACCTTTTCTTCATTTTCTTTATTTGCTGATACCCTATTTACGGATGTTAATCTTGGAAAATATCTGGACTGGCTCAATGGTATCAACAATTTATGCTGTTTTTTTGCCACCCTCACTTTTGTTCAACATTGCATGCATTTTGTTGTTTTCATTTTATAGGCCCTCTAGATGAGTATGTATGTCCATGTGTTGTGTAGGTAAACGTATGTGCTGTCTTTTAGTTCTTACACAAAAGAGTAGCTTGGTTGTTTTGTTTGCTGTAGCTTAAATCTTTCAGTTAGCTTGATCAAGTGTTAGCCATCTGCCAATAGCTGTTGAGCGATGTGAAAAAGGCATTGGCATCTGATTGTCCTAATTGAAAACTTTTCCTAATCCAGGGAAGGGTTCCGTTCAAGGTTAGAACATATTGTTCGTGGTCAAGTGAGCAGCCATTCTGATACACCGTCTAACAATAATGTTGACGATTCTAGAAGTGACAGGACAAACACCTCGCAGGACACACGATCTCAGAACAATGAACAATCACAATCCGCGAATCCAGATAATGATGTTCATCAGTTGCCTAATCACACAGACAGTTCTGAAAGTATGACGGGTGTTGTTAATATAAATTGGCAGGAATCTGGTGATCTGGGGGGTGGTTGGCAAGAAAGCAATCCAGTTGATGAGAGACAACAAAGGCAACAGTCAGACCTCAGTCAGCCAAATGACTGGGAGGTGGATAATGCAGAACCCATGGATGGAAATAGGCAACAGTCCTCACTCAATGATTGGCCCCAAGAAACACCTAGAGATGTGCGTAATGAACAAGGCCATCCATTGGAGGCCCAGAGAGCTTGGCATGAGGATGGTTCTCGAGAACCTGTTGAAAATTGGACAGATGGGCCTTCTGATCCCCCTAGAACTCGCCGTTCTTTCATGAGAAGATTGAATAGATTTCATCCACCTGATGATGATAATGTCTACAGTATGGAGCTTAGAGAACTTTTGAGCAGGTATTATCAAAAGCTACAATTAGTTATACGGATTTTTTAAAAACAACGATATAATTGAAGCTAGTCTGTGTCTTGATGTAATATTTAATGCCATAAATTTGTATTCTGAGATTCAGATAACTGAATTTCTTTTCATCTTGTAGGAGAAGTGTATCAAATCTACTTCGCAGTGGTTTCCGTGAAAGTCTGGACCAACTGATACAGTCATATGTAGAAAGGCAAGGCCGTGCTCCCATCGATTGGGATCTGCACAGAAACTTGCCAGCACCAGATCCCGTTTCACCTGAGTTTGATGAGGAACAGCAGAGAGATGAACAAACTGAAGGCCAGCGTAATGCCTTGAACAGGCCTTCATTGGTTCTGCCCTCTCCCCCAGTTCCACCACCCCAGCCACTTTGGCACCAGGATTTGCATCACAATACATGGCATCGACATAGCATGCAACGCTCTGAACTTGTATGTCATCTTCTCTAACTTGAAATATCCTTTTATTTATTAATGAATCAGTAAATATCCCTTCCAGATTTTGTATCTCATGAGAAATGAGTGCAAGATAATTTGGTACTCTGATTCCGTGGAATGGTTCTTCTTCCTTGAATTTGGACTGCTGCCAAAATATGTTTTAGTTGGTCCATGAAGGCTTCTTAACTTATATCATCTTCGTTGCTTTTGGAATGTCATTTTTCTTCCAACCCTTTGGTTTTCCAAAGCAAGAGCTTTCTCAATGCCTTAAATTGGACTTAGATTTCAGCAATTTGTGATCTAATCTTCACTTATTAATGTGGCAGGAATGGGAGATGATTAATGATTTGAGAACAGACATGGCTAGATTACAGCAAGCAATGAGCCACATGCAGAGGATGTTGGAATCTTGCATGGACATGCAGCTCGAGTTGCAGCGCTCTGTCAGACAGGAAGTTTCCGCAGCGCTTAATCGGTCAGCTGGTGAAAAAGGTTCCGCCACTTCTCTATCTCTCACCCTTCTTCGTATCTGTTATAATAAAGTTGCAACCGATTAAGTAATGTGGCTTGTGCCCTTAAAGGTTCACCTCGATCATTACTGTAGTTATAGACTGCTATTGATAATATGGGAATTCGTAGTAACTAAAAGATCCATTACTGTGGTTGCAGGGTTGAGCGCAGAGACATCTGAAGATGGGTCTAAATGGGGTCATGTGAGGAAAGGGACATGCTGCGTTTGTTGTGATAGTCATATAGATTCTCTGTTGTACAGGTATCTTGCTTTGTACTTCCTATTTAGTTTCCATAAAACCAGCCCAACTCAAAGTTAACAAACCAGACCAAGTTGTCAGCCTGGCTAGGGCTAGCCTAGCCCAAAATGTTGTCATTTTGCGAAACAGGTTTTGAGCTTGGGCTTGCAAATCAGCCGGCTCAAAGCCATTTTGCCAAAATGACAACATTTTGGTCTTTGACCAGCCCTAACCAGGCTATTGCCATCCTTTTTCCCATCTCCTCATCCTAACATTGCAAAATCTAACAAGGTTACTGGTTTACAATCTTTTCTCAGATGCGGTCACATGTGCACTTGTTCAAATTGTGCAAATGAATTGGTTCGAGGTGGGGGAAAATGTCCACTGTGTCGTGCACCAATTGTGGAAGTGATCAGAGCATACTCCATAGTGTAATCAAGATTAAATATATTCAACCACACAAGATAATTTGAAGGGTATTGAAGTTATGAAGTTCCTTTGGATTGAACAGAAAGCTTCTTCCGCTCCTACACTAAGAGGTGTTCTTATTTTTCTGATTATATCTTCTGCATGTCCTTCAAATGTATAATTAGAACAACAAATGTCACTTCTATTCTTCATTCGTTCCGTAAATAAAATATTTGATAAAAATTCTCTTTTTGTAATCCCAGGACTTGCAAGTAAGCATAATCATTGATAAAATAAACAAAGAAAAGATCATTCAATAAGGTACCGAATGAGAAGTAAGTTCAATTGAATTCAAGAGGTAAGCCCTTTACACCAAATCAGAATCTCTAATCAAGAATAGAGAATTCACCTGCAAACACTCAAACTAACCTGGGAATTGGGAAACTAGATTAACAAATAAAACCCTAACCCTAAGAGCTAGTGAACTTCGTAACTGCCTTAGTACCCTCAGAAACGGCGTGCTTCGCGAGCTCTCCGGGCAGCACCAACCTGACAGCGGTCTGGATCTCCCGAGAGGTGATGGTAGGCTTCTTGTTGTACCTAGCGAGTCTCGAAGCCTCCTGAGCTAGCTTCTCGAATATGTCGTTGATGAAGCTGTTCATGATTCCCATAGCCTTGCTAGATATACCAATATCCGGGTGCACCTGCTTCAACACCTTGAAGATATAAATCTTGTATGTCTCTACGCTCTTCTTCGCCCTCTTCTTCTTCTTGTCCACGGATCCTTCCTTTGGGAGCTTCTTCTCCGCTCGCGGCTTCTTCTCAGCCGGAGCCTTATCTGCCGTCGCCGGCTTCTTCTCCGCTGGCTTCTTGTCTGCCTTTGGCGCCATCGTGAATTCTAGGGTTCTTAAAAAGGAGCGAAAGATTTAGAGCTCAAATGTGTAAGTTGCAAGGCTGAGAGAGTCCCGTTTAGTTTATATACAGGATTGGAACGAGACGGGATTGGTTGATGTATTGAAGGTGCGGATTGCTGACGTGGACGGATAGATTTCAAAGATGGGAATGGACGGTATGAGATGCGTTTTCTTCTTAGCAACGGATTTTGAAATTTGAAAACTCTTTTTCGGTTTCATTGTTTCGGGTTTCGCGGGTTTGTTCGTTGCATCGCTGGGTCTAGACTTGGGCTTTATGCTGTACGACTACGTTTTATTTGAATACCTCAAATTAAGGTCTACCGATAATTATAAAAATATTTCACTAAAAGTGTGAATATATTATTAAATTTAAAATAGATAAATTACTAATTTTTATATTAATAAGTCCTTAAAATTATTATTCGTTCACAAAAAAAATAAAAATTGTATCATTATCAATTTATTTTTAATATAATTATGATAAGGTTTTATTTATAATATATAATAAACCTTAAGGATCAATTTCTAAATTCTATCTAAATAAGAGTTCTTATGTATATGTTAAGAATAAAATAATATTTAAAAATTTGTCACCAAATTTATGAATTATAGGTATTATATCAATTATATCTCCAAATTTATAATTTATACAAAAAACACAAACTATTCAATATAAACTAAAAAGTAGCACTAATCCCATTTAAGTGAATATGTTTTAAAACACTTTATATTTTTTATTATTATAAATAATGAGACATTGTTATTCCGTTTTAAGAATTTTCAGTTAAATTAGAGAAATAATATAATTATAAATAAACAATCAAATATTCGTACCTAAAATCACAAGACATTCTTCCTCAATGTATAGAATCATCACTCAAATTATGAAAAGAGTATAATTATAAACTCAGGCTTGGCCAATTGACTTCGGACTCTGTGAGTTCGGGTTCAAACTTCAGACCCATTTGTCATTTCTACAAGATATGATGGGGGTACTTGGTTAAAGGGTATGAGAATAAATCAATGAGAAATAAATGAATGGTAATGGTTGGTTATTCATTATGATTAATTAAATATTTTTTCATAGTCTATACCTTCCATGTGTGAGAGGAATGGTTTTAATTCCTACAAATACTAATATTTTTATTTTTTAATTAAATATAATTAAAAATATAATTAATTAAATTAATTAAGATAAAATATAATTAATTAATTAAAATATAATTAAGATGTAATTAATTAACATATTAAAATTAATTAATTAATTATTTGATTACAATGTAATTAATTAAAATATTATTCATTAATTACTTAAAATATAACATCATTTGCATTTATTAAAATATGTTACTTGATTTTTCTATAGTAATGGAATGGTGGATATTATGGTTATGTTGATAAATTATATAATACTAGTTCTGAACCCCGTTCTTTGCACGGGTTGTTACAAAGTAAATAATGAATTTTAACTACAGAATTAAAAGGCAAATACAAGTACAAAATCTACATATTGCATGTCATAAAATAAGATTATGATAAAATAGGAGTCTATCAAACAAAATGAGTTCCAAAATATGAGAGCCATATTTATACAAGTACAAAAGATAGATAGTTTACTATTCAAGTACAAAATACTTGCAGGCCTCAAAATAGATAGATAGTTTACTAAACAAAAAGTAGCTAACAAAAAATTGGTCATTCTTGAACATTTCATTGTTAAGTTAACTTTTTCTCTTTTGATTTTGGTGGTCAACTTAGTTGAAGACACTTGTGGTGATATTAAATAACATAAAGGTATATCATTCTTAGAAGTTTCTGATATTGGTCTCTTCATTTTGGAAATCTGGGTGTCATTTGAGCTGAGGAAATAATGTCTATTTCAGTTTGATAAATTACAACTCTATCATCCTGTAATTAAATAAACTCAATAAGTGGAATATACAATATATTAATATATTGAAAAAATAGATGTATATACTTTGTTATCAACTTGAGATAGAGAAACACACCCATCGAGAATGTTTTCTGAAAAGTAGCTGAGTGATTCAATTTGATTTGAATCTGTTAGACCCCGATCCCTTTTTCCTTATTAAATAGGTTTGTTTAAATTATTGGCAATTTAAATTATCTTTTGGTTAGTATGAAATTAGGGTTGTATTAGATTTCCTATTGGTTAGAATAATTATTAAGTGAAGGAATTGAGG
>JAOSBM010000003.1:30142075-30199830 GCA_027568955.1 Erythroxylum tenue
CTTAGGTATTAAATTAAGTTAAGAACTAAAGGTCTTGTAAAGGAAGCTAAGGCTTGTAAAGGAAGCTTAGGATTTTATCTTGTGTGGTGAGGAATCTCTCCCTCGTGGGATGCGCGTCCAGATGTCACGCAGGACATCGGGCCGCGACTCACCGGAGAGGGGTTCCAACACATTCTAAGCTTTAAGCTCTTTTTCGTTGACTACTCCGGTGACAACAACTTTTATGTTGTCATGCATTCATGTAATGACATGTATCACATTCACATTCACATTTATCATCGAACCTTGGTCCGACATTCAACATAATTGTTGAGTATCACTTATTTCGTCAAATTCACATACAAGAAACATTTTCAATATTTTATTCATGCATCAAACGCCTCGGACATTCAATGTCCGAAATCAACATAATCACATTCACAAAATAATTCAATACAAAATTTAAAACAAACAATTATTCAAGTAGACCATTTAGGTTACTCACAGTTTACTCCAGAAAGCTATTGCCTCGAAGTCCCGACAACGTTTGGATGTGGTTGCTCAAATCACTCTTCTAAATCATGCAATACATACATATTTACACACATCACAACTTTGCACAATTATAAGTATTCATTTATGCACAAATGTGTCTATGGATTATGTATAATGCATGCTCAATGATAATTCCGGGTATTTTTTATTTATTTTCATCTTATGATCATTCATATTTCGAAACTCGTATATGTCTATTTTGAACTTAGGTTTACACCTCAATATTACAAACTCATTATAAGTTCATCACTCAATTGATCATTCTAGCTTTTTCTCAAAGTAGATTTTTTGTTTTTTTGCATGGTCATTATGACAAGGAAATTGAGGTATTTAGGTAATTCCTTCTTCTAAACTAATGTTCCTCTATATCTTACGTTTCTAATTACACCAAGTTCATACAATTCGGTTCAGTATTCTGCAAGTTATACTCAAAATACTTATGACTGTTCTCAAACTGCAACAGTACTCAGTACTCAACTTCGAGCCAAACTGTTAAACTCTTAGAGACAGAATTAAAATTCGACTCCTTCATGAAATTTGCAGCAGTATATCTCTAGTTTAATCTAAATAAAAAACCATCCCATTTGGATATCTATATATCAAGATATGGCCAAAATACAGATGTCTGTTAAGTGAAAACACTCTATTTAACAATATTCCAGCACACTTTATCATTTTCATCCTAAATTCATCAATCAACCATTATCAATTCTTTTCTAACGAATTCAGATGGCCATGAAATTTGGTGGAAAGGAAAGACAATGTGTGAGGAGTTCTTGATCCAAATTTCAAGTAAATCGGAGGTCCGGAGAAGAAGTTATGATCAAAAGAGTGAAGGGTGTTCAAAACTGTCAAATATCACTACACCCTCACTGTCACGATCATGCTTGTGCACGATCGTGCACTTCCAGTCGGTTCCTCACTATCACGATTGTGCTTGTGAATGATCGTGCTCTACCCGATAGCTCCCTCTAGGTAACCATCGTGTTTGTGCACGATCGTGCACTTCCGGATACATCCTCTCTGTCACGATCGTGCAACCTTATTGAGGGTTCCTCTCTGTCACGATTGTGACAGACGTTCTTCTCCAGATTTATCGAAACTGCAAATTTTTCATCTCTTCTTCATCTCTTTTACCAAATCCATAATTTATAACTTATGTCTTCTTTATTTCTTCTTCATTCCTACTTCCATTTCAGCTCAATTCCATCACAAACAAATCAAAATCTATGATTAATCACAAACATTAAAAACTGAACATATCCAACACGTATTTCTCATATTTTCTGCTTTTCTTCATCTTCATCAACACCATCATTTTATCTCTAACTTATCATTTTAATTCTTCCCATATCACGACATCACATTGCTCATTTTTCCTTAACTCTAAACTCATTTTAGTTCATCTCTAAAACATCTAAAGAGATTCACATAATAACATTAAAAACGGAGCAGAAGCATATCATTTTTTCATGAATTTTCTGCACTCTTTTTATACACATTTTTAATGATCTTTCTATCTCAAAAATCATTTCAACAACATCTTATGAAATATTGATCATCATAAACACAAAAACAAGACATCAATATTCTCATTCTTTATCTATGATGCACGTGTAAAATGACCACTATTCTTATGATCTTGTAATATCAATTAATCACCATATTTGTTTCATATTCACACAACTCATGAGAATTAACATGTTACTTACTAGCTAAAACTCCAAGTTCTTCAAAAACACCAAGAAGCCCTAACTTCTCATGCAACCCACGTACATCATCGTGAAGGTTGGGGGTTTAAGTTTCTTGTGATAAATGAAGAAGACAACAAGGTGAGAGTAGCAAGTGAAAGAAAAGAGAGTTAGGTCCAATGTTGATGAAGGTTGGTGAGAAAATTCGTGAAGAAGCTTGAAGAAGAAAGCCACGAAGAAGAAAAATAAAGCAAGAACAAAACAATTAATGGTCTTTTGATTAATAATCATGCTTTAAAGACTAGGCTTGGCAAGTGACACTTGTCACTTGCCACATGTTCAATTTCTATGAGTTTAAACTAGGTTCTCTTACTAGACTAGTCCAATCAACTCTAATTTCTATTTCAATTGTCTCGCAATTTTTAATGACACTTGTCAATAAATCCCAAAGTCATTTATGAAAATTTTCACTGTCATTTGACTCTTCTTTCTACTACCATTTATCAACTGTCTTGCTACTTGACACTTTTCCTAGTCCAAAAATATCCAAAATTTCATAAATGTCCTAAATTTCACCAAAAAATCTAAACCAGTAAGTATATTCTTCACATCAATTTTCAATACAAATAAACCAAAATTCTCAATAAAATCACATTTATAAATCAATTATACTCGAAAAATGTCAATGAATGCATGTACAATCATTTTAATGTGAAAAAATCAATATTCACGTGTGTGTGTGTGTGTGTACCATGTTATGCATGAGCATGAAATGCACTTTCTAACTTCTCAATAATCTCTCATGTACTCTATTCTAGGGTTTTAACCCTTAACATGGGATAACGAGATGTTACAACTATGATACTGTGGTTAAGGTGTCAATTTTAACACAATCTATATAATTTGATTAGGATTGAAATTTTTACCAATTACTATTTAGTTTTATTTCATAATTTAATTTATCAAAAATTTTATTTATGAATTGTTTAAGGTTTAATTATTTTTATATTTTATGAAATAAAGAGGCCTTGGGTTTTTAAAATAAACATATTATTTTAAGATTTTATAATATTAAAAATATAAAATTATTTTAGTAAAATTTCACTAAATTATCCTAATGAAAATCAGGAATTGAACTCACATCAAAATAATCATTCAAATAATAATAATAATAACAACAACTCAATAAAAATCTCGCTCATACACAAAATTTGGGTCATATCCATAATAACTAATTATTAAAAATAATACTATAAATTTAAAAATAATTAAAAAGAAAGATATTCTTAAAAATAAAATTATTAAGAATATTCACGTCTTTTACTCTCTTTTTTTTGTATTTTATCTTCACTTATTGAATCAAAATAATTTATAAAAAAAAACATGTTTTGTCCGGTTGATAAAATGAAAACAAAAACTTAACAATCTACCTATTTGATGATGTGTACTTTGTATTTGGATTGTGACTGTTGGAACTTGGAATATTAGTTTTAATATATTTTTATTGATAAAAATGAAAATCTACAATGCTGTGAAAGTGAGATCCAAATGGAAGGCCATTATTCACCATCTTATCTATGACCTTAAGCCTCATGTTGGGAGATAAGATAAAAACAGAGTCTCTGTATAAGGAATACCACTTTGAAATGTGCAAATTGTGAATATAGATGACAATGTGTCGGGTCAGGTCAGCTTACGATATTTTGGGCTCAAATGGGAAAGGTTCGATATAAATTTTTAAAAATGTTTAAAAGATGAAGTCGTTTTTAATCAAATAATGTCATTTTGCTTCTCTCGATTAAGTCACGAGTCAAGCCGGGCTGGGCAGCCCCGGCCGACCCGACTCGTGGATCAGATTGCCATGAACTTAGATTTCATAAAACTCACCATATTAAGAATTTTCAAGTATTTGAATCTTCAATTATATCGATTTGTTTCTCTCGATTAAGCCACAAGTCAAGCCGGGTTAGGCAGTCTTGGCCGAACCCGTCTCGTGGACCCGATTGCCATGAACTTAGATTTCATAAAACTCACCGTATTAAGAATTTTCAAGTCTTTGAGTCTTCAATTTAACCAGTTGCCATCTGTATTCACATGGTGAAATACAAATGAGCAAAAGATAGCCAAGTGTCACATCATCTTCAAAAGATGAGATGGATAGATTTCAGTCATCATAATGTGCTGACAAGTGTCTTTCCCATTCGCCTCATATTGCCACTCATCTTATATCGCCAATTTCATTCTTCAAGTTTGTATTAATAAAACCCGTAGCTCCTGCCCCTGTTTCACTGGATGGTTATCATCAAGTTCTCTGTTTTTCTGTTTCTGTGAACATTTGAGCACTCTGTTTTTGCACTGTTTTGAAGAATTTGGTCTGAAAAATAATGGGAGTGGCAGAGCTAACATCTCCTGCTACTGCTAGCACCAAGACGGCAAGTCGTCTCCACTACTCTTCACAGCTTTCGCTCTCCTCCACTCGTCTGTACAACAATCTACGTCGCTCTCTTCGACCCATCTCTCGCGCTCGACACTTCAACATCTCTTGCTCTGTCAAGTAAAGGTCTTACCTTTTTTGTTATTTTAAGGAACCCTGTGGTCAATTTTGTTTAACTTGGTTCGGTTTGGCTTTGTTTAGTCAAGTTCAAGCCCCTGTTGCAGTCCCGCCGGAGGAATCCAAAAACAAATCCGATTGTTATGGCGTTTTCTGCCTAACATATGATCTTAAGGCTGTATGTTAAACCCTTCCTTTTTTGTTTCTCTCCTTCAAATGCAAGTTTATGACTTGTGCTTATTTTTCTTTTTCATGGATGCTTTATGTTCTGTTTTGTCATTTCGAGATGTGATTTCTGCATTAATTTTTCATGTTCTTGCTGGAGTGAGTGCATCACTGTTATTTGTTGATGGACCCAAAAATGGTTGCTTTGAGTATTTTCTTTAACGACAGCCATGGCTTTGAGTATTCTGGAAACTCTAAAACATAGCATAAACCCAGTGGATCAATAAGTTATAAGGCTTTCACTGTCTTGATTCTTGGTATAGTTTGTTTTTTATGAAGATCATTACTCTAAATTTTCAATGCTTCTGCAGGAAGATGAGACAAAATCGTGGAAGAAACTAGTCAATGTAGCAGTATCTGGTGCTGCAGGAATGATATCTAATCATCTTCTCTTTAAAGTGAGGTTTTTTGCTTTTGACTGATTTTAGCTTTTTCTGCCTCCATTTATTCTGAGTGAAAGGATCATGTCCCAAATGCATAAATGTTAAGCCTATTTTGTCAAGCTAACCAGATTCAAATGTTGAGATGAACCTCAGAATCAATGATTGCCAACAAGAGGGTTAATAGCTTATTAGATGAATTTGTAAAGATAAGCCTCCAAGGATGTGGATTCGGAAAGATAAGGCTCCGAGAAAGCAAAAGTTTGTTCTGTTGTTCATTAGTATCAGGATGCCAACTTTATTCAGGGAAGATTACGGGGGATGGCTTATTTGTTTAAATGCTTAAGACAATTCAAAATGAACGATCCAAATCATACCCCGATGGCTAATGATCTAGTCTTTTCCTAGGTGATAGTTATTCGGGTTATTCAGTTATAAAAGAAAAATATTTTCCTCCAACTTTGTGGGTTTCCTGACTTGTATTATGGTCCCAGCTTGCATCTGGTGAGGTTCTGGGGCCAGATCAGCCAATTGCATTGAAACTATTGGGATCAGAAAGATCACTTCAAGCTCTTGAAGGTATGATATTGAGCAAATTTAGGTATAATCTTTAGTTTGTCAATAAACCTTTTCATTTGTTATTTGTAAAACCCGAACTACCAAGTTCTTCAGTCACTCCATTGTCAATTATTTAATGTCATGAATTTGACCATCTTCCAATGTTGTGCACTGTGAACTGTGATTTCCCTAGATGATGAGAAATTTCTTCACAGGAGTTGCAATGGAACTTGAGGATTCCCTGTTTCCTTTGTTAAGGGAAGTGAAAATTGGAATAGATTCATACGAGGTATTTGAAGATGCAGAATGGGCTCTTTTGATCGGAGCAAAACCTCGAGGACCTGGGATGGAGCGTGCTGGCTTGCTAGATATCAATGGACAAATATTCGCGGAGCAGGTTGCCATTCCTTTGTCCAATCACATTTTACATTTGGCCATGTCGTCTGGTCCTTATATTCATCTTTTGATCATATCAGGGTAAAGCATTAAATGCTGTTGCTTCTCGTAATGTTAAGGTGATAGTGGTGGGCAACCCCTGTAACACAAAGTAAGAAGTAACAAGTTTTCTTTTTTCCTTCTGTAATTTTCTTGATAGATATGTAGTTCATTTCCTTTCGATGTTGGTTACATCGATTGTTTGTTTTTGTTCAGTGCGTTAATTTGTTTGAAAAATGCTCCGAACATACCTGCGAAGAATTTCCATGCTTTGACTAGGTTGGATGAGAACAGAGCAAAATGTCAGGTAGGACAATTTTGAAACATGAACTTTCTCATTGAGTAGCACTAAATTGTCATCAGGTTCAACAATTTAAGTTGGAAGGTTGCTTTTTTGTAGCTTGCACTAAAAGCAGGAGTTTTCTACGATAAAGTGTCGAATATGACCATTTGGGGAAACCACTCAACCACCCAGGTCACTTGAATCATTTTCATAAACTCCTGTGACCAGATTTGATTAAGTTCCACTCAACTTGTGCTGAAGGAAACCTTGAATGATTTTACAGGTTCCTGACTTCCTGAATGCTAGAATCAACGGCTTACCCGTCAAAGAGGTTATAAAGGATCACAAGTGGTTGGAAGAAGAGTTCACTGAGAAGGTTCAAAAGGTGATGTTCTCAAATGCCATATTCCAAAATTATGATTATATAAAGCCTAACGTTTACATTTTTCCTTTCTTCGCAGAGAGGTGGAGTGCTTATTCAGAAGTGGGGACGATCTTCGGCGGCATCAACTGCTGTTTCGATTGTAGATGCCATGAAGTCTCTTGTAATTCCCACTCCTGAGGGCGATTGGTTCTCTACTGGAGTATGTTCATATCTTCCTGATTATGCTTCACTACTTGCCCATTTACTCCTCCAATTTTAAGAACCTGACTATTTCTTAAGAATCTGAAAGTTAAGATCAGTATATAAGCTTTCATTTTTCTCAATTAGGATCAGAGTCTGGCTCCAGTGAGAAAAACATTGCATTTCATTCCAATATGGTGTATGATAAATGCTAGTTTGAACTTGTTCTCATTTATATAAGTGTTAAGAAAGTGATCTAACGAACTTCAAAAGGTTGGATAGGGAATCTCTCTTTGCAGTGATTAGGAAGATGGATGAAACTAGTTTCGATGGCTCACCCACCGGGATCAATTCACTTGTGCTCGTTTTTGTGTGCCATCCTGTGCATGGATAGAGAGGGGCACAGGATGGCACACGAAAATGGGAACAGCTACCCTGTGCCCTCACCCTAACGTCTTGGTCAACGCATAAAACCTCTCGATGGCTCACCCTAATGTCCTCATTTATGTTCAAACGTAGGTTTATACAAACGGGAATCCTTACGGAATAGCGGAAGACTTAGTTTTCAGCATGCCATGCCGATCCAAAGTAAGTGTTCTTTCTCACTCTTTTCTAGTTTTCAGCATGCCATGCAGATCCAAAGTAAGCGTTTTTTCTTTCTTTTCTTGTTGAGCATTACTTATCCATATGATTTCATCAACTGGGATCATCATTTCTGAAGCATATCCCAGGGAGATGGTGATTATGAACTTGTCAAGGACATAATTTTTGACGATTACCTCCGCAAACGAATTGCTAAGGTACATCTTCTTCCTAATCTGCAATCCAAAACAACTTATAGAATTTATATAGCATTCACATGGAACATATAGGAATCGTTTTGGATAACTGGTTGGAAGAATCATTTCATGTATTATATTCTGTAACCTTCTATTCAAACTCAGATTCTCAAAAACTTCTGCATTTATGAAATTTGCAGACTGAAGCTGAACTGCTAGCAGAGAAGAGATGTGTAGCCCACCTAACTGGAGAGGTGAATGCAATTTCTACACCATTTTTCTGAGTTTATGCTCTTTTTGACTCTCAGATCAATAACTTGAAACTCTTTCTTCCTTTTCAGGGTATTGCTTATTGTGATATAAAAGAGGATACTATGCTTCCTGGAGAAATGTAACTAGTATTCAGAAACATAAATTTTCTTCTAAGGATACTCTGATAGTTACTGGTAGAATTTCTTCGGTCTAAGATATATATCTATGGAAACCATTTCTTAAAGAAAATGCAAATGTGTTGTGCATCAACTAAGCCATTCGGTAGGGATTTTTGTATGAGAACCATCGTAGGCGACCACCTTGGCTGTATTATTTGTGTATGACAA
Source organism: Erythroxylum tenue (assembly GCA_027568955.1). Taxonomy (NCBI): domain Eukaryota; kingdom Viridiplantae; phylum Streptophyta; class Magnoliopsida; order Malpighiales; family Erythroxylaceae; genus Erythroxylum; species Erythroxylum tenue. The sequence continues at coordinate 30,150,676 of JAOSBM010000003.1, forward strand.
TCCTGCCACGTGTAGGTGATTGCACAGACCAGGGCTATTGGGTCAATCACTAAGAAGTTGTGTATCATAGGATTCACTCAAAATCATTTTCTGAATCTGTAGCACGACAGCTTCATATTTTCCTATAATTAGTAGTAATGGAATCAAGATGCCTTCAATGGCTCCATAAATATGATTCTCAACTACATCGCATAAAATTTGCTTCCTCAAGCATATCTCAAATTGCAAATAAAACATGAAAAGGTAAGTCAAAACGTGATAAGGATAACCTCAAATTCAAATAAAACATGAAAAGGTAAGTCAAAAATAGGGATAAGGATAACCAAGTTATCAATGCTCTTTGAGAAATGAAACCTACTGAAACAATCTTTCGTATAATATACCTATCAAACAGCTTTTTAGTTAGGATTAACAAACCAGACTGCTACAAATAGAACGTATGGTAAACACTTTCACCATCTATAATAAATGGCACATGCCATCCACTTAAACATAAGTTTGGTTTCAATGTAACCAATGGATCTATGAGTCCAGTGTCCAAATCAGCAATCAAGCTATAAGGGCTTTTAGTTACCACCCCAATAAAAACCAGGAAACAGCTTGCGATGTTATTGGCCTTAACTTCATCAGTCGTGAGTCACTTCGTGCATATATAGCTACCTATCTTATAACTAACAGCAAAAACTAAGACCCAGAAGAACATTAAAAAGAACCAGCATTGCGCCATGACAGACCCCATCTTCACGGCGAGTAAGTTGGTTACTGGCAACGAGCTGGTAGGACTAATATCACCTTGCAGTAAGCCAAAAGGGAGGACAATATTGACGTTGGTGTTCTTCCCCAGTGGCCAATCCATCACATTGCCTTCTAAACTCATGTTCTCGATTCTTATCATGCCAGCTGTAACATGAATAGAACTGGAAGGTTGGGCCGGATTTAGTCGCAGAGATGCATCCTTGATAGGGAACTCGGATGCAAAGGCAGGAGGTGCAGGAATGCCACCCAACATATGACTGGCCTGCTTGAGAAACGGATATTTCACATCTACACCAGGGAACCAAAAAAAAAAAGTCCACATCAAATAACTATTTAAGTAACTTGACATTTGATCACCTTTGGGAAAAAAAAACAAAACAGAAAACAGAAGGTGATGATAAGTCAAAAGAGTTGAACATACCAGAATCTAATCCCATGCTACTTGGCTTTTGTTTAGAGGAGGATGCTTCAGCATTATCATGTCCTAAGAATCTTTTCTTTGCTGTTGTCACTTCCATACTTTCGCCATTTATATCCTGATACAACCTCAAATTAGTAAATGCAACCAACTTCCAAGAATTATAAAAGCATATAAAAAGACTTGCAGTGAAATTAACCTCATCTATTTCAGGCTTTTGATCAGATATTGAATCTTCAAATCCCAATAACTGTGCTGGATCAAAAGTCATGTTCATGTCAGTAGCATCGAAGAAATTAAGATACTCATCAACATCAAAACCAGAGAGGTCCCCCACTGAATTTGGATCCACAGGATTGGAAAGATCATTAGCTTCCAAGAAAAATCCTTCATTGACTGTAGGATCATCAGACGCATCTAGGAATGGGGTATCAAGCAAGTTACTAAAATGATCATCATTCACTTTGTTGCTTGATATTTCAACAAATTCATCTTTCAGTGTCTTTTCTTCCATTTCATGTAAACCAGGTGAAATTAACAGCTCTTTGTCGGGGATATCTGGACCATATTTCTCTCCACTGCCTAAAATAGGCTTCAGATCATATTCACCAAAATTTCTGAGGTGCTCCACATTGTTGTTTGTTTCAAAATTATAGGAGTTCAATGGAACAGCACCGTCTTCAGCCATATCAAAATTCTGTTGAAAACACAAAATAAGAAAACTTGAATTTAAGACACGTTACAAACCATGCAAAAGAAAGAAAAAAAAACATGTTTACTGCAAGGTCGGAGGATTGTTAACAACAAATGAAGAACTGCCTGCTTCTTAAGGAAAGCAAATTGGCACATTAACTGAACGATCCAATTAGCTGAAGATACGATGTTCTTCAAGTTCAATGATCATTAATCAAAATCACATCAAAGTTACAAGAATGGGACCATAGGGTTCTCTGTCAATAAAAAATAAAGGTATGTGAATAAAAATATTGACTAGCGCAAATATCTAGGCAGCAAGCAATATAGTTCCTACATACTCATCGACACAGACAAGCATGATGTAGAATTAGGTAGGACAAATTTTAATAAGGTGGCATGTACCAAAAGCTATGAGCAAAAAAATTTAGAACTGGTGACAATGTTTTCCTCAGATGGCTTTTAGTTTTTAAGTGTGTCAGCAAGCTATTAGAACTGGTGACATTGTTTTCCTCAGATGGCTTTCGGTTTGTCAGCAGGCTAGCACTCATACTTCAGAAAAAAAAAAGTGAAGTATACTGGTAGAAACCTGTTCAGGGTCATTTGTTTCGATATAAGCTTCATCACCAACTACCAGTTCATCAGGCACCACCATTTCTTCACCTGGTAAAGCAATTAGCTCATCATCATCCCATTCTTCCTCAATAAATGGAGCTCCATACTGTTCTCCATTCTTAGGCCCTGTTCCGCTCTTTTGGAAAATCCTGCAGAGCACAAAAGCATCCTTCCCCACCAAACAACAGAAAACCAAAAATATCAATACACGTGGGGACACTATATGAAGATCCCATATTAGCATAAAAGGCACACCACATTCAAACCCACTACCCACTAGTATCCCTAGAAAACCCCAAAAATGGTAAAGGTCAAAGGAACAGGAACAGAGGTTGAAATGCTATCGTAAAGATGACTTCAGTTTCACCTGAGAAATTCGTGCTTTCTCCAATTCCTCATCCACAAGACGGTACTCATGCATCACCCAGTTGGAACGTGTACCATGTGGAGCACGCCCCTGGTGGTATACAAGGGTTTTCTTCATTCCTACTGTTCGAGAATTGCTCTGAATAGGACGGTCCTTCCCAGTTGTTTTCCAGTACCCTTTTTCAGTAGCCCGGTTTGTCTTTGAACCATTGCTATACTTCTTATCCAAGGCACTAAAAAAGTACCATTCCAAGTCTCTGGTCTTCAACTTTGACTTGGCTGAAAATACAAAAGCAAGTATTAACAACACATATTCAGGAAGTTTACTCTTTTATCATTTCTACAATTTAATAATTTAATCCTCTCATTGACAATTTAATGAATACCAATGACATAACGACACAGGCGACCAAACATCTGCAGGACTTGATAACATCTAAAGGCTGGAAAACTAGAAAATTATTGTAAGCAAGAACCGAAGCTCAAGAACTAAAAGCAACTAAACAACAGCACAAATCTAACACTAAACAAACGTCTAATAAGAGCCTTAAAGTCCAACATAAAACGCATAACAATAAACTTCAGCTCCTCTGAATGAGAATTCAGTCTTTCAGGGAATATTTTTTTTTTAACCTCTGATTTCTTCTTTCTCAATGGACCCAAAAAAGAATTTTAAAAAAAAACAACTCTTGAGACCTCTTTGCCATATATAAGGCTTTACCCAGTCGATTAGAAGAAGTCCATCCTACAATTGACCTCAAAACCGCTATCAGACTATAAATCCTCACCCAGACTTCCATTGAATAAAACTCCCAAGTTCATCACCCGTGGTTTTATTTATAAAGTTATTTCCTTCAAGAGCCCACTAACACCTACACCTCTAACAATCCACCACTAACAGAATTTCCTATTTTTTCCCGCCAAATGTTGACCCTATATATGTAGCTCACATTCTGATATATATGCGTACAAAAAAGAAAAACGAAAAAAGAAAAAAGAAATTTTTTTTTTGAAGAAATAGGACCTGGGAGATCCCATGGCTCGGACTTGTAGATGTCGACGACGGATATAGCGTCGAATCGAAGAGGTTTGCTGGTGACCTTTCGCCTCAGGTAGTATCGGACTAGTTCCTCATCGGTAGGGTGAAATCGAAACCCCGGAGCAAGAGAAGTTGCCATCAACCTAATAATTTCCTTTGAGTAATGAGGGCTTTAGAAATTGGGGGGATTTCCAATTAGGTTTTCATCTAATGGAAACAGCGAAAAGAGCCTTCAGAGAGCCTTAGAGACGAAGGTTTGGTCAGGTGACGAGACTGCGCTAGTTTTCTAAGAAAGATCGGTGCGGCGAGAAGCGCTAGAGTGACGGGTGAGAAATGGAAACTGCAATCACCGACATGACGTGGCGGAAGTTTATAGGACTGTACTGCTGGCTCGAAAGCTGTACTCACTAAATCTAGAAGCTTCTTGATTACTTGGCGCAACCAAAAAGCGCCACGTGGAAAAGTTCAGACTGTATGGTCTCAAAAGATTACTGACGCAATTGCATCCGTCAAGGTATTATATTACTATATTATTGAAAGATAACGAGTAAGACTTATTAGATAAATATAATTTAAATTTTAAAATATAATTAAAAAATTACCTCATTCATAAAAAATTAAATTTTAATTAAAAATTATTAAATAAAAATTTATTTATTTATTTATTTATAAAAAATTTACTAATTTTTAGAAATTATCAGTTATTTAATAAACTAATTATTTTCAACAACAAAAACGTAAATTAAATTTTAAAGTTAAAAATCTAACTGTAAAATTAAATTATTAAAAAATTTTATAGTTAAATTATTCGATATTTTGAATTTTTTAATTATTAATATTATAAATTTTTTAATTAAAATGAACTATAAAATAGTTAAATAAAATTAAAAAAGGCAGGACTTCGAATTAAAATTTAATAATAAAAATAAAAATTCAGAATGAAATCATAATTTTGGGAGTAAATAAATATTTAAAACAGAAAATGTTCGAGATAGAGCGACAGAGACTTAACATATTACTTGTGGGATAAGACTTGGACTATCGACCAGAGTTTGATTCTTATAGATGATCACTCAATCAAATTTGTCTCTTTATAAATTTGTTGATCCTTCTGTCTAGAGGAAACTCTGGCGTGCAAGAAATAAGTACCATATCTTCATTCCAAGGATTTGGGAAGAAATATCAACTTTGTTACAACAGAGAGTTATGGAACTACTACACTTGCAGAATTTAGGGTATATAGTACACAATAAGATTGCAACTTATGAAAAGATCTTTTACAGCAAAAAACAAACATAAACATGTTCCCATTATAGAGGAGTAATGCAACTGCAACCAACTTAACTTAGACATAACTGTCAATTAACGATTTCCTCATCTCATCAACAATGGCATTCGGTTGAGCTTCCCTCAACTTGAAGACACTCTCAATAACCGAGAGTTCTGTTGCTGTAGTGTCTGATCCACAGAATGCTGTCCAGTCATTTACCACCATTCCGGCAGCTATCACTTCGCTACCCCGGTTAACAGTCCCGGCAACCAAAGGGACCTGCAGGAGTGTTGAAAGTTCATCCACGTCTTCAATTGAAGTGTGTGGGTGGACCTGATTAAACAAAATGTTTTTGGTTAGAGGCACAATAGGTCGAATTCAGTGCTTCGGAATTGAAGATGAAATGGGTATCTCGTACCAAGCCGCCTCTGTTAGAAAAGGAACAAAAGCTGCCCACGAGAATGTTTCCGGCAATGGTCTGTCTAAACACTTCGACTCCAAGAACATCAGCAATTATCTCCTCAGTTTCCTGATCAGGATAATAGGGACATATGAACATATGTAGCAACTAACTATGCATGGATCTTTAATGCTAATGTATAGAGCTTATGGCGCCACTGGTTCAGATAAGGTTTTTTAAGGTCAAGAATGTAAGTCAACCAAGGCATTTTCGATATAACTGCTAGAACTTGAATATCAATTTGGGCACCTGCAGGATTAATTGTTGCAATATCAAGCAGATTTTCGAGAATGTGAAATCTTACCTTGTCAAGATCAGTGTGTGCAAGAGCAACATGGTCATTACATGCTATGCAATTCCCTAACGCAGAAAGTCTCTCCTCTATTCGCTGCACAACAACTTGATCAGGTAGACTATTCCTCAAGTGCTGGAGTTCTTCACAAAAAGAAAAAGTTGCACAGTTAGAACACAAATTTTCCTAATAAAAGAAGGTCAACGTACCCGGTGTACAAGGCTCCCCGCTTTGCGGGAGTCTGGGAAGGGTCATAATGAACGCAAAGTTTTCTAATAAAAGAAAGAAAAAATACATCCTAAGAGCAAACTAAAATGCCATGAAGATATCGTCATTCCAAATTCAAGCCGGAGCAAATTGTTTAGTCGGGTCAAACTGCTATTGTGTTCTCAACAATAAGAGTTTAACTATCATCATTGTAGATGGTAACAAAAGTAATCTCATGATGAATAAAGTTAATAGTCATAATAATGACAGATCAGTAGATGGTCATCACCCACTTCCTTGCGTTGAGACCTCAACAACTTAGCCGAACCTCCCAATTAGGAAACATTGGAGGAACATGAAGTTGGAATATTTAAATGAGCTGCTTGTGAAAATATGCATTCATGAAATTCGTGGCAATTTACACTGATAAAAAGTTGAAAAGCATAAAGAGCTCAATTAAATGCAACCACTTCAATTCTTCCTATTAAATCAATCATCATAATAATCTTACCTTGGTCAGTAGTGTTGTGTGGCACGAGAAGCCCTTTCTTGTTCCCTGCCAGCAGTTAACACTTGGGAGTAAGACGGCAAGTATATAATTAAACCCAATGAAACAATCCTTGAAAGAGCGAAAACTCTCACCGGCACATAGCCGTCCAATTATCCGAGTGCCTGAAATTGAGGTCTTAACCACAGGAATGACATCAGCTAATTCGGACTCGAAGACACTGGAAGAGAGTCACAAACCACACATACATAAAACCAATTAACAAAGTCGATACCAAAATTTTTAAATAAGATAACCGAAAGTTTCGTACCTGTAAAAGCTCTCTGAACCTCCAATTGCAACCAAACAATATGCATTTGTCAGCTTTGAAAATACACCAACTTCGCAGTTGTTCTCAAACTGAAGCCCTATGCACCAATGAACACCATACCGAAGGTAAATAAGGAAGCAGTTAACATGAAACTTCTAACAGATTAAAAAAAAGAAGAATCTCACACAAAAACCCTTAAAAGAACTTACTAGTTGCCATGAAGATGAACACTAAACGATGCACCCAGACAAAACCAAAAGCTGCAATGACAAAACACAACCCAAGTAAGAAAATACCCAACGGAAAAGGAGTAACATAAAAAATACCAAAAGGGGACATATCAGAAACAGTCCACTTGAACATTAGGTAGGCAAACTAGAACTAAGGGAACAACAACAACCTTAGTATAGACAAATCATCACAAGAAAGATAAACACAAAAGCAGACTGGAGTACGAAATTGACAATTAAAAAAAAGTAACGAAGCACTTCTTCCCTCCAACATGGCCGGAGCAAGAAAGCATCTTTATCGACAAAACAGAATTTAGAAACCAAATTAGAAATTTCATAAAGACAATCACAGACCAACATTAAACTCGACAACCAACACATATTTCAATCCCTTTGACAATACAAAGAGGAGTAGTTGTAATTTCTTCCCACGCACTGTTATGCCCAGATACAAACGCATAAAAAAACTTCAAATCAGCGTACAATAGCTTACTTTTTTGTCGATCGGCGACGGTTGAAACTGGAAATCAGCGTATCTTCAGATACTTATAGAGACAGGGAGAGAGAGAGGGAGGCGCAGAGAGAGGGAGGCGTCTGAGGTTTTAGGCCACGAGACGAGATATTAAAGTAAGGCGTCGTTTGCTTTTCTCAATGATTTTGCAGTTACGACACCGTTTTATTTAAGGGTTTCCTTATTATTTGAACTTTTTTGTTTGGTTTTACCGTTTGAGGCAAATAAAAGACTTTGTTTTTCAGTTTATTAGAAATACTAAGTATGTGTTTGGTTGATTGTTAATTAATAGAATGGAATGTTTTGCAAAAAAAACGGAACGATTTATAATATAATAGAATGTAATATAGTGAAAAGTTGTTTAGGTGAGATAGAAAGATTCATAATGCAATGTGATGAAATATTATTTAGAGGATGAATGGAATGTAATGTACAGTATAATAAATGATTATTATACCCTTGATATTAAAATAGTTGTTATAGGAGATTTAATGCTATAATTTTAAAACAAAAATCATGTCCAATTAAAAAGTTACAGTTCAAGTCACAATCGTGAAAATTATTATTATTATTTTTTATATTTTAAAATAATAAAAGTTTTAATATTTTATTATTAATTATATACAATTTATTATTAATTATATAAAAATATTGTTATTAATTATTTAATAAAATTTATTTATTATATGTGATTTATATTTAAAAATAAATTATTTTTATTTTTATTTTTACAGAAATATATACCAATAATTAAAGAATAATTTTTAAATATATTTTGTATTTTTTATTAATAAATATTTCATTACATTTTTTTATTTTATTATTAATAATATAAAAGTATTATTATTAGGGTAAGGAGAAATAATAGAAAAATATTATTAATTATATACAATTTTTGTGGACCGTAATAAATAAGTATGGGGAAAAGGGGGTTAAGTTTAGAAGAAGTAATTAGTATTAAAAAATTATTGAGGGTATATTAAGTAGTTTGTATTTATTAATTTATGTTTAATCATAAATCTCGAAGTTTCTTACTTTCACTGTTTAGGATAAAATAGAATATAACATGAAACCCTCCACTTCTATCTCATTTCATTTCATTCCATTATGAAATCCTCAATTAAACAATAAAAGTGTGTTACGTTCCATCTTATTCCATTACTGACCTCCAGACCAAAGAGGGCCTAAAGGTGATATATTTAGAGATGATATTATAACCGAGCTCAATTCAACTCGGTCTAATTCTGCCCGAAGTTAAATGAGTTAATACTTGTTTTGAATTTTTACCATCAGGCAAAAGGGCACTTACCTAAACCATGCCAAGTTCTAAATTTTAGAGAAAATTCAACAATGTTTTTGCTTTTCGACATCCGCGAAACCGCAGTCGCACTATGTTTCGGATGCTTTGTCTTCTCCGCGAGCCTTACAAAGTTCCTCCATACTAACACAAGTTTGAACAGCTGGGATGAGCTCCATGTATGTATAAATAATGAAGTTCCAGTTTAAAATGCTGCAATCTAGGTTCTAACACTACAGTACAGATAACAAAATCCAAAGGTCTGACTAGCCTTACAAGCAGGAGTTACATAACCATACATCCTAACCTGCTTCCACTCTCAGTCAGTTCCGACTCGAGGGTGAAAACATCTGTAGCTGGTTCAAACGGCCACGAATGCTAATTTAACATCCCGGATGCTTCTGTGATTCCTCACTTTTTATCGTCGGCAACTCGAACTTTTCGTTTCAACTCCTGATTTTCCTTGGTGACAAGCTCGATGCGAGACTGAAGAATGCTGATCATGGCCTGAGCACTCATCATTTCAAGCCTCATTGACTCTCTCTCAACAGAAATCCTGTGGATCTGATCCTGCAAGTCCTCTATAAATTTCATGCACCCAGGAGGCACAGTTGAGTCGAGCGTAGCAGGATTGATTTTAGGTCTAGGAGGAGCCGGGGAAGCTTCTTTTGTCCCAGCGGATTCCATCAGAGAGAATTCCAATAATGCAGATATTGCTGTTCTTGTTTCTGCAGCAGCTCTTGCTGTAATAGTTGAAGATGAGCCAAGATCCTGCAATGTAATTACCGAATCCTCAGAAGCATTTGAGCGATTGGACCCTGTATCATTTCCATGCTTTCTCCTCTTATATTGGAGTAGAGGGAACGATGCCTCTGTGTTAAGCACACACAGAGGAGGACAATTCTCCTCCTTTTCAGTTTTGCACAAAGGTAAATCATTTCTGGATACTGTTAGACATTCTTCACTACTATGAAGATCCTTACTGAAGGAATGACTATCCTGCATAAAGTTAAAACAACTTGTGTAACATTTGCTTCTTTTCTGTGCATATGTTATATTCCGTTACGAATAGAGGATGGAGAACATGCAAACCAGTATTTTCACAAATAAGGAAAACAATATGTAAAGTAAATTCGTTATGATTCTAATTTGAATTCCTCCATAAACACTAAAAATCACACTGAATAAACATCAGCAGAAGGCAAACTCTTTTGTGACTCAAATATGTTGTACTTGGCCTCCCTTTGTATCTGCTGTTCAGTTAAATTGAAAATGAAACTACCCATGTCGCTATTCCTGATCAGTTCTTGTAGCAGTTACGTCACAATCTAATGAAATTAAATACAAGCAACATAGCTAGGATGCATATACTCATCTTAGTTCAGGTTTGTACATAAGAAGCTAGATATAAGACTAGATAAACAAGTAAAAGAGTTTGTCCTCATAGTGAAGGTTGATGAGTTTTCAAGGCTTTTAGTAGTCGTAAGTTGTGAGATCAATAATGTGTGCATTAAAAACCGACTTCAACCATGAACCATCTGACTGCATACCTTCATAAATTTGCATATGATACCAATGAATGTTGGAGGTATTTCTTGCATCTTGCATGCTCAGCTACAATTGTACCATTGGCTAACCTACGAATGCTTCATATCCACTAGTTTCAGCAAATTGATATTTAGCATTAAGCCACTTACAGACTAACTGAAATATAAGTATGTTATTTTCTGCTTGCCCAGACGCCTCATTTGCTGCACATCCATGAAGTCCATCATTAATGTTGTAACCACCATACCAAAAGGGTAAAATCTATCAATCTAGAACATGTTTCCGTCAACACGATTTGCAGACACATTGAAACCTCAAATCAACTAATTGGTGAAAGTTTCAGCAAAAAGGTTCTTGAAAAACCATATTGGAAACCTTTGTTCTCGGTCCCGAGACCCCGTGTGACTTAAGACATGAAAAATAGTGTCATTCAAAAGGATTTAACCAGACAAAGCGTAAGCTTTACTTCTCCTTCCAATTTACAACCAGACACTCTAAAGCCTAATGCTATTCATACTGTATTTCCAATAATGTAAAGTCACGTTCACCAAATACTTTCTTCATATGAACCTCTACTTTCAGCTCGAGTAAATATTTCTTTCAAAAAAACTCTATCCAAGCCTAGTTCTTGCCATAAATCCACGAACAATTTCCTGCATTTCAAATCTAACCCTATTAACCCTTCCACATTTATAACTGTCAAGTCGTCATTCCTTAGTTGACTATCTTTGACACTTCAAACTCCAATGCCTTTTTATAGAAATGAGCTGGAATCACCTTTCCATCATAGCCCTAAACAAAACAGCTGAATAACACAGTAACAGATTACTAAATACTGTTTGAAATGCCAAAAGGAGGAAGTGGCTAATTTCATCTGAATGGTTAAAACTCTTTAAATCATTAGCGATAAGCAATGTCCAACTTGGTTTCACAGAATAATGGCCACAAAAGCAACTATCACAAACTGATAATAAGTGCTTGCAACTACGAATTTGACTTAAATTATATGGTTTTCTAAGGAATGTGACATATAGATAAGGAAAATATTCTATAACATACCAATATCAATATATATATATAGTTACACACAAGTGAACTACAGTTTTATAACATGTTTGGGGTGGCAATATATGTTTGTAGCTTTCCTTATCTTTGTAGAGAAGTCAGATCACGCAATTTCAATGTCTAACATGTAAGATGAAAACTAAATTTATTGAGGGTAGAGAAATATGTTAAAGTATCAGGATGATAATCTAAGAGAGTTGCAATAAATCATCAACTACATAACAAGATCGATCTCCAAATCCTATTCTCTGAGATCAATTTTTAAATGTCAGTTTGAAGATCAAACATTACCATGAAAAAGCATCTAAAATAGAAAAACCTTTAAAGCAGTTATAAATGGAAACGGATACATAAAGACCTTAACAGCCGTTATAATGAACATTTGGAATGTTGATTGCACTACTATCATAATGGAGTATCAATTGCAAGACCCCAATATGTAATGAAGCATCACATGATAAATCTTACATAATGGCTTTTTTGAGAAAACTAAAAGTGAAAACCAAGAGAGCAATTTTGACAAAGTTTGAAGGTCATAATGAGTATAACATCCATAAAATAATGGATATCCATCAGCACATATTTTGATGCCTTAATACCTAGAAGTTGTTGCATAGCAGCTCTTAACTCACATTCTGTAATATCAGTCTCCTGCCCGATCAAAGGGCTATCCTGAAATCCACTTTCTTTACTAAATCAAGTGAACCATACTTAGAGATTACCATCAAATTTGGTCGGAAGGAAATGGCAAGAAAATAGCAAAAGGACACAGAGGTCTTTGAGAGGGAGACAGAAAAGGAGCACCATCCCCTCATATGATCATGCCTCTACTACATTAAAGGACTCATTTCATTAGAGCTTCTGAGATTTATATATCTTAAGTGGAACCTTAGTCTTCAATGATGTATCTCGTTAGTAATAAAATGACAGCATTGTGCTCCCATCTCTCACATGAAAAGTGTCTAGATTAAGGGCAAGAAAGAACTATTGATGAGGAGAAGATAGGTTAAGGGAGGCAATGCTAAAGGAAAACTTATCTAACATCAAAAAGTTGATGAGTTGAGGAGATCTTTTAAGAGATTGATCTGCTTACACAACCATCTGATGGCTTTATCCAACTATCAACATAATTTGAGATTTTGATTCCATATTTTCCAATTTCCTTTGGAGGCAATGCTCTTTGTATACTTCCAAATTTGCACATCGTCTTTGTTCCAGTCTCTTTCTTCAATGCAGGATTGTTATTAATTTTCCCCTATAAAGAATATCTATTGCGATATTATGTTTCATATGTGGTCATCTCTTTTCCTATCAACCAAGAAAAATACTGATTTGAATTCATTGTTGAACTCTGGAGATATGATTCTGTTCAAAATTACCCACATCTATAACAACTAAAGTTTCAATGCAACATTAGTAGCAGAGTTGCATTCTTGTCGTGATACAAATTCAAATATATGGTAAAACAGTGATTTAACTACATTCAAATACTACTCATTACCAGTAAATTACAGACCTGCTCAGCATGGTTCACTCCGTCATGACCGGCCATCAATTCTTCCATAGCATCTTCTCTTGGAATAACAGCAAGTTGGTAATCATTCCACTCCTCCTCAACGAACGGAGCATAACGATTCCCACTAGGGGGCCCGATGTTGTTCTTGTGAAACACTCTACACAGCACATAGGAATCATTCTTCATCCAAACAAAACGAAGTAATGTCAATAAGGTGGTCGGCGGTAAACGACAAAACATTGATTTTTTATTATATTACAAAAAATAGCAATTATAACAAATTTCACAAGATACATGCACGTGCATTAAATTATAAAAGCCTCACAATGGTCACAATGCTATTTTCGTATATAAAGCATAATACTAGAATTTTCTTATTGTTGTAAAACAAACAGTATAAGCAATAACCTACAAGTTGTTAAAGTACTTTAAATGTCTTGTGTATCCATTCGAACAAACAGAAACCTGAAATGTAAGAGTCCTCAACTATTGTTGCAAAAGCCTCACCTGTGAGGTTCTGAGTCTGTCCAATTCTTCATCAACAAGACGGTACTCATGCATAACCCAATTGGTGCGTTGCCCACCAGGTGCACGCCCACTATGAAACACGAGTGTTTTCTTCATTGCTATGACTTGTGAACCCCCTCTAACCTCCCTGTCCTTGCCAGTAGCTTTCCAGTAACCCCTCCCTGTTGCCCTATTCATTCGTGCTCCATTTCCATATTTCTTGTCCAATGCACCAAAGAAGTACCATTCTTGGTCTCTGGTTTTCAACCGTGACTTATCTAAAACAACCACCCCAACATGAAAACCTTGTCAAGAAACATACATAAATGGCTACTGTCCCATGGAAAGGGGAATTACATTCTGGAAACCCATCCACAGCTAAAGCAAAACAAGATATGCGAAAAAGATCACAAAGAAGACCAACAAAAGGACCTAAGCAGCCATAAACAACCACATTACGCACAACACAAATAGAAAAGAGAATTTGAACTCGAGGCACGTCCAAATATAGACCAAACACTCACAGACATAAACACTTGATTACTCGTTCACATACAGACATAAATTAGATTCCAGATAGATAGCATAAGAGAAAATACTACATAGTTCGACATAAACAAACACGAAAAAGCTTTCTTATCAATTTCCTTAATATATCCATGCCAAACATAAGCAAATGTCTAAATGTTGCACAGAACAAACGAATAAAAGATAAGGACTAAGATAATCGATGAAATGGGCAAGATTTGATAAGGGTGACCTGATAAGTCCCAAGGTTCGTTCTTGTAGATGTCGACTTCTGCAATACAATCAAAACGAACAGGTTTGTTAGAAACCTTCCGTTTCAAGTAATAGCTCACAAGCTCTTCGTCGGTAGGGTGGAACCGAAACCCAGGTGCCAAAGCCGCCGTAGTTGGTTTTGCTGCCGTTGGAGAGGGTGGCGCTGGCGTGGTCGAAGCAGTGGTCATCGCCGCCGTGCTCGGCGGAGCAGAGGGCGTTTCAGAACCCATAAAAGCAGGACAAAACAGAGCTTGTCTGGATGTGACTGAGCGTGGGCTTTTTAGGGTTTGGAGAGAAAAAAGATAAGGTTCTCAAATTGATTGACAATGAAGAAACATGTGGATGCCTTAGATGGCAAGCAATTTGGTTCTCACTTCTTGGGACGTTACAGACTGAAATTTTTGACTTCAACCCGTCACATATATATAGGTTTTCTGAATTTTTAAGGATTTTCCATTTTTGGGTTTTTCGTTTGGTGTTTATCCATTACTTTTGAAGAGGATGGTGGGTGGAGGAGAGTGTGAATATCGAAGTGAGAACAGTGAAAGTATGTGTGAGTTAATGGTAAGACATTGAAGAGACCAATTAAACTACAATGGATCCTAGCTTGTTAGATTACGTTTTGCCCAATGGTTCACGTGAGTTCGGTACTACGGTAGGGTTCAGTTTCCACTGAAGTGAAATGTGAATCCCATGGCTTCAAACACTGCAAGATCAAAGTTTCAACCTGGTCTCCGAAGCTTGTAACCGTGAGACTGAGGTAAGCGTGTTTCGTTCCTAACTTATGTTCTGATTCAACGCTGGAACGAATGAGTTCGGTTCAGTCTATCATTTAATTTTAAATAGATTGTTTGATAAATAAATTATTATAAATTAAACTATACAAGTTAATCTATTATCTCATCAATTCTTTAACCAAAGGTCAGGATTCGATCCTTAACTTTAGGTATGAAGCAGCCTTAAATCTTTGAGTCAGTTGTCTCATTCTGTGAGGTGCCTACAATTTAACGAAGGGATTAGTCATTGGATCCACCGGTGAATACCCTGGTCTAGACCAAAAAAAATCTATTATACCTAAATTATTATGTAAACTCAATAATATATTAAAATGCATTATAATTTGATAATTATAATTTTTTAAAAACATGAATCGATTTTGAAATTTTTTATTAAAAACAACCTCTCAATTCCAAGGCGCAGGTGAGTTGATAGGGGGTTCTTTTGACTTAAGTGAGATTGCGGGTTTGAACCACCATCATATATGCAGCCGCTTAAAATTTGGTGTCTGACTTTGCCTCCCGCAAGGGACCTACTCAGTTCGAGCGATAATTAGTTTAGGTGTGGATGGCTTAAAGGTACCTTCTCATAGTTAGGACCCTCCTAAAATACCACGTGGAAAACAAAAAAAAATCTCTCTATTAATTAGGAGTAAGGTTGCGTGTTATACCTCTCCAAATTTTGCGCCTTAACGAGATTTCTACTGAGCGTAAAATTTTATATGTTTTACTAAAATAATACGAAGGATGAGTATTGTTTGGCCATTGCATTAAAAAAAAGGGATTTGCATGATGTGATGAAATGTTGAAGAAAGTTTGGAAAAAATGGTTATTGCATAAGAGGCATTTAATTATTGCTTTTTCCTCTTTTTGTTCTCATTAAATGTCAAAATGATTACAAAGTGACAATTAAGCCTAAGAGGCTAAGACAAAGGGTAAGGTAAACAAAATCATCATTATTTCTTGAAATTTTGGAATATAGTTTTATGAATAAATTATATTTTTAACATTTTAATTTTTTAATATAATTAAAAATTTTATGTACAAAATTTTAATTTATTATAAATATAACTCGATATTAAGTTTATAATTTAGTTGTCCCATAATTACTTTTGAATTAAATTAGTAATAATTTTATATGATTTACCAAAGAAATTACTAATTACAAAACACTCAACAAAAATCCCGCTAAAATCTGAGTTTCAAATAATTTGTGTAATCACACTAAAATAAAAGAAAGAACATTGTTTAGACTGTGAGGCAAGAAAAGACAAGGGTGTTCCTATAATATTTTATTAAATCTTATTTACATATTTACGTGAACTTCACATAAATATATGGATGAGATTTAATAAAACATGATTGGAATAGAGTAACTGAAACAGATGATTTGATGTGAAAGACCCGTGAGGTTATAAAATTTAACAAAGAAGAAAATTATTATTAGGATGATAATAATTAGGCCCACAATAACCGAAGTTACTTTTAGTAAAAATTAAATTATTTTATTAATTTAAGTGAAAATTAATTATATTTAATTTTAATTTTAATTAAATCGGAAACCACCGAAATGTAATTGTTAATTATTAATTTTGCCTACGAAAGAGTAACGGTCACGTCTTGAGGGAATACTTGTCTTTTAAGGCAAGTAAGTGCTCGTGGGTCCTAACCCTAATTATATAATATGGACCCAACAAGAAGCCCTGTGCCTTTAGGTTAAGTACCTTAGGCTTCGTCCGTTGACATGGTTAGGACATTTTAGGTACAGCTCCTGGATACAGTTTTGTTTACGATGGAAATTCTATAATTGATAATTTTAACATATAATAGATAATTTTCAAAATTTTTATTATAAAAATTTGAAATAATAAAAATCAATTACATATAAAAATTTAAGGTAAAAAACATACTTCCCATGTAATATAAGAAATTTTAGAAAAAAAACTTAAATTTTAAAAAATTTGAAAAAAACTTTTAATTTTTAATTTTTAAAAGAATTCTTTATCCGATATTTGATTAAAAAATATCGATAAAGCGCGCAATATAAATATCAAACAAGTACTACTCAAATGTCACAAATATGGTAACTTAACACCGTTCTTAAACGTTGTTCAACTGAATTATTTTAAACTTAAATTAATAATTTACTATAATTATAATAAAATATTGATTTATATAAAATTTAATTAGTTTAATTTGAATTTAAGAACTAAGTTAGATAGTCACATAGACAACATTTGATTGATTCATATGTGATTTCCTTATGGTGTGTGTTTTATCATTATTTTTTAATTAAAGTCTAAGAAATTAAAAATTACTAAATTAAAAACCAAAAAATTGCTTAAAAATTGAATTTTTTAAAAGTTTCATAAATTACATAGAATCTAAATATCTCTACTTTAAAATTTTATTTAATATTTAATAATAAAAATTAACAACAATCATTCTAATTATATCTAAATTTCTTATTCATTTTTTATCAAGCCTAGTTGAATTTCACTAAAATATTGTAAAATGAAAGTGAGATATATATATTCTTTAAATTAGGAATAAAAAATTCTTAAAAACCATTGAATATATGCAATTAGAAGACCTATGATCTTTACAAGTGTGACTCGAGTGTCCGAAGTCAATGCGCCAGGTTCAGGTTAACCGTATCTTAGACTTTTTTCTTCAAAAACTCGAGCTTCAAGATGGGCTCAAATTTAAGCTGTCCAGACCTGACTCGACATGACATAAAACTTGATATGCAAAATAAATGATGTGTTCTAGTGTTTATTTAGATAGCTTTTGTCAGTAGAGTTTTTATTAACAGAGCTTTTGTCAGTAGAGTTTTTCTAAAAAGAGCTTTTTTAAGAAGTCAGTTGACTGTTTGAGTGTCATTTAAAAAAGAACTTTTTTGAAAGAGCTTCATACAATAGATTGTTTGGCAACATAAAAAAAAAAAGCACTTTTAATTTTAATTATATTTTATTTTGTAATAAAAGTTATTTATGCATATAAATATTATTTAAAACATATTAAACAATATGCAAAGCACAATATGTTAATTATTATATAATTTTAAATCATATAAAATAAAAATAAAAATATATTTAACAAAATCTTTTATATGGATTATAAAATAAGTAAAACTAATATAAAAATAAATATTAAAACATATAAAAAATCAAATAATGTTATATAAATCTCAAAATAAACGTGAATATGTGTTTATGGGTATTGTGGGAATTATGTATAAAACTTAAATGTAAAAGAAACTAAAAAATAAACTCATTAATTGATCTGAAAAATCTACCTGAAAAGACGCTTTTTTAAAAAGTTCCAAATTTGAACTTCTCAAAAAACTGTATTTCAGCTTCCAAAAAAGTTATTTATATGAAAAAAGTGCTTTTGGATTTTATAACTAAATGCTCAGTTTTCTTAAAAATAACTTTTGCGGTAAAAAAATACTTATTCACCTTCCAAAAATTGAACCAAAGAGGCATTTACTCTATTTTATATTTTAAAAATAGAAAAAATAGGTTGAGTCAAGTCAAATCTAGCTTTAGTGCCTTGGGTCCAATCTGACCTCAAGTCAGGCCCAAGCTTACGCCCAGGTCCAGCAAAAAATATTGGATGGTCTAGACCTGCCCAACATAGGCAGAAATTATTGGGCAGCCCAGCCCGGTCAGCTGCTATTCTAGCAACCCATATAATAAGAAAGCTCCATTTAACAAGAATTGAGGGTCCTATGTGACGTAAGGTCAATATTTTGTTTTGTTTATTGTACAGAAGTTGAAATAGCTACGTTCTTCAACTACTAAGTTGGACCTGTTTACCTCAATTTCTGTTTTTTAATCATTAAATTGTTGTTTTCCAACAAACAAAAAAAGTAAAAAGATGATGATGTTTGAACTTTTTTTTTTAAATAAAGGAATCCTCAGTTCTTTTTTTTTTTTATCGTGTACTAGGTAAACTTTTAGATTAACGTAAGCGTCTGCAAATTATATTAATCGAATATTCCGCACTAAACAAATCCTATACAATAGATTTGACCAAGAGAATATAATTAGGGAGTTTTAAACACAAAATTTTTTAGTTTCATGTCTTCCATTCCACCAACTCGACCACCCTAATAGCAAAATCTATCTACAATGAATTGATTGCTATAAATTATCCAAATCTCAACATTTATATCCCATTCCAAGGATTCCCTAAATAGACCACAACCAAACTCAATTTGTTAATACAAAAGGTTTTTAGTTTAACAACTTTGAACTACTTTTTGTTTGTCACGTTTGTTTAATTTATAGAGTAAAATATCTATAAATTTAATAGTTTTATAATATAATAATTAAAAAACTCAATTGATTTAGACGATTCAACTGTAAAATCTTAAATCAACTAAATTTTGAGTAGGATTTATTTTAAAAATTCTTTTTGTTAAAAATTGATTAATTAATTAACTAATTAGTTAATTTTTAGTAATTAATATATTATTATAAACTAAAATAAATCAATTAATTTTCATTTAAAAATATTTTTTAATTAAACTCCAAATTCTTCGATTTGTAAAACATTCTCTTTCAATCATATTTCAAGCTCTTTAATTTTATTCAATCTTTAATCAATTTTTTAACGGTCTAATATCGGTTGAACCTTTTAAATGTTAAACCTTTAGTCTGACCGATTTAATTTCCAATTCGATTTTTAAAACATTGTATGAAACCATTAATAATTTAATATAAAAATAAATTATAAATTGATAATTTTATGTCAATATTATTAGGCAATTACAATAAAAGATTCTTGATATTTCATCTTTACTCAAAAAAATTTATAATGAATATAAGTTAGTTAATTTATGTGGATCAAGATATGTAAAATCAAGATTAATTATATTAAGTGTGTTATATTTATTAAATATATTAAATAATAAAATATATTCAATTCATGATAATTTATTGTAAATAAACTATTTAGAAAATATTTATAAATTTTATTATGATTAAAAATCTTTTGTAGTAAATTGCCAATACATTTTATTTAGTATTCAAAAGATAATAATTATCAAAGGCCTCTTATTTTTTCTATTTAGAAAGTCTCATAAGACTTAGTAATTAATAATTAATTTCCTTTTCAAATGATTAATATTCCTCATAAAACTAAAAGCAACACATCAAAACTTCTAGAAATTAAAAATATTAAAACTATATAACAAATATTAATTAAAATAAATACTAATTAATTGATAATTAATTTAGTGCATTAATTTAATTTTTGATTACAAAAATCCAATTTTTAAAAATTGGACCGAAAGTTAAATTAATAAGACAAGAAATTTAAGGTTTTAAAAAGTTCAATTTGTATCAGACAATCATAAAACATGCTAAAAATTAAATAAAAATAAATAATTTAAAATATAGTTGAAAGAGATTTTTTTATGTATCGAAGAATTTAAATTTTAATTGAAAAAGAGATTATTAAATAAAAATTAATTGATTTATTTTAGTATATAAAAACTTATTAATTAATAAAAATTAATTGATTATTAATTAATAAATTATTTTTTAATAACAATTAATAAATATTAATACACAAGTGGACATAAGCATTAATTATGTAGTAAGTAGGTGGCAAGATACGATGGCTCCGATGAACACAACGTAGGAGGTCGGCAACGTAACTCTTCAAACACAGATAACACTTGTCTCACTCTCGAGGATCAACGTTGTTCAATATATTTCTTAATTTTAATAATATTTTTGTTAATTTTCTTTAATTTTTGTGATTTAAACTATTAATACGGACAAACCCAATTAACGAATTCATTCCGCAAGTGCACTACCCGCCATTACAGTCCTTGTATCGTGTTTTGATACGCTGAGAGCAGAGGTTTGAGTCTCTGTGTATATCTGACAACTTGGTCTTTTCGAGGCAAAGTTTGTTGCTTTATCGTTTATGTGGACGAAGAAACAATGAAGGGTAGTTCTTGTAAAGGAGGGAGCAACAGTTATGATTACTCGTTCAAGATATTGCTGATTGGAGACTCTGGTGTTGGGAAGAGTACTCTTCTTTTGAGTTTCATCTCTAACTCTGTTCGTGATCTTACTCCCACCATTGGTACTCTATCTGTTTCTTGATTCTTTTATCATCTTCTTCTTCTTCTTTTGTTGTTCTTTTTCTGGGTTTTGATGAGTTTTTGTGAAGTAGCATAGATAGTGTTTGATTTGCTCTCATGCTTATAAAGTGTTTGGAACATGGCCTCTGTGTTCAAGATTCTTTCTTTATCTTTTCCTTCTCTTTTTTACCTTTTAGATGTATGATATTGACTTAGAGTAGTTCATGGATTTCTTGGAGTTTCAATCCTTTTTTTTTTCCCTTGTGTTTTCCTGTTCATAAAAGTTTTCAATTTTTTAATTCATTTCGCCGAACTAACAGGTGTAGATTTTAAGGTCAAGACGCTTAACGTTGGGGACAAAAAGTTGAAGCTTACGATTTGGGATACAGGTTTAATTTTCATTAAGTTACTGCTCCGTGACTTCTTGACATTACATATTTTCGTCCATTTTCTTGGTATCCAAACAGGTTTAGTCGTTTCACTTTCCTGTGAAACATGTTAATTTTCTTGCCATGTTTCTTGCATTGCAGCTGGCCAGGAGAGATTTGGGATATTGACAAGCTCTTACTACAGAGGAGCACATGGAATCATACTTGGTAAGAAATTTATGTTTCTGTAATGCCATTTATGAGGCTATCACACAAATCAGGTCTGTTTTTGTTAATCCAAATCAGTATAGAGATTGTCTTCTCAAATATTCATCTCTGGTTTAATTCCTTTTTAGTTTATGATGTGACAAGGAGAGAAAGCTTCTTAAACTTGTCTGATGTATGGGCGAGGGAAGTGGAGCTTTACTCAACTAATCCTGAATGTATCAAGTTTCTAGTTGGAAATAAGGTTGACAGGGTAAGTTACATTTCCTATTCAATTTTGATCTAGAACTCGATCAGGTTCTAAACATTTGATTTGATTGAAATTCAGCAGGTCTGAGATAACTATTTATTAATATACAAAATGATCTCAAGCCCATCTCAAACCTCAGAAAAAAGATACAATCTGAGTCAGACTTTGAAAAAAGGAAGTTCTTGTTTAAAAAGTCCAAACCTGATGCATAACCCTTGCCATTCCTTATTATACACATTTGAGAAACTAATCCTGATGATATAATACCTTTCAGGACAGTGAAAGAGAAGTATCTACAGAAGAGGGAATAGCTCTTGCATGGGAGCTTAAATGCTCGTTTTTTGAATGTAGTGCTAAAACCAGAGAAAACATTCATCAATGTTTCATAGAGCTTGTAAGACAGGTAAGTTCTTCTCAACAATGAAATGGTTTTCTTTGGATTTAGGATTTGTGAGGTAATTGTGCTTTAATACAATTTCAACTAAAAAAATTTAAGACTAAATTATAAAATTTATATTTATATGTAAATTATTGAGACAATTTTACTTAAAATTTTAATATCTCTATTTTATAAGTGAATTTATATATATCGGGTTAGTTCCGTATTAATTGAAACTAATACGAATTGTTTGAATTACTTCTTGAATTATCATTCATGTTAATCCATTAACATCAGGTTAACTCTTCTTCAACTTGTTACTAATGCGAAATCATTTAAATTACTTGATGAATTATCATTCATTAGACCACTCGTAAGTGGCTTGAGAAAAATTGGATTAGATTCACGCGAGCGTATATTTAACTAAAAATATTGTTGCTGCTGACTGCATCAAAGTCAAGAAAGAAGGCATCCGACTGCACAAAGTCAGGAATAATAGAAAGAAAAAAAAAGGAGGTCAATTGGGTCCCCTAATTTAGGGGTTTTTCATGTAAAATCTGTTTATTCATTACTATTCCTTCAGTCTTATTTAGTTGCGAACCAGTTTTAATACAGTCGATTTTTACAATAAATATTGTATATAATCCTAAAGTTTTAAGAATGTTAATTATGGATCATATCTTTGTATATACATGAAATGTTTAAACTGATTAAAAAAATTGATTTTTTCCAGATCCTGGAAGCACCTGCATTATTAGAGAAGGGATCTGTAGCAGGGAAACAACAGATTCTGAAACAGAAACAAGAATATCAGGAACATCATAACAGTGGTTGCTGCTCCTAAAAAACAATCCTGCTGGGACAGTCTTCATTTGAGACCAGATCTCCTGGACGCCAGATCTTCTGCTTAGACCCCACATTGGTTCATGTTTGGTGCTTTTGTACTTGTACATGCTCCTTTAGCTGTTAGAGCTGGTTTGTAGTCACTTGTGTAGGGTTGGAATGGTTGGTTTTTGTATACGAATTATTTCATAAGTTGCCGGAAAGAAGCAGATTATGTTTGTGTTCCTGAATGCAGATTATGTTTGTGTTCCTGAAAATCTTGCCTGATCGATTTAGATGGATGGTAACAGCTATAATCTCATGAACCTAGAGATGAAGATGGATCATGTCGGGTTTACTTTTATAGTAATTTTTTTGCAACTCTACGGGTTGTGGCTCAGTTGGCAACACAGGCTGAGCTTGTGAGAAGAGCTCTCGAGTTCGATCCCCACTAAACACACCCATAGGGAGGGGTCAAAACCGTAATTGTGTCTACGCCCCGAACCGGATTAGTCGGCCCAGTGGGTTCGGATACCAGTAGTTTAACCTAAAAAAAAAATAAAACGTATAGTCAAGACAATACGTTTATATCATTCAAAATAATAACAAAAATAAGTAAAATTATAAGAAAGTTCGTGTCTTTTATATTCTTAAAGTAACATTCTTGCATTAACAAGTGGAAAAAGAAACTCTTCCTACTTTTTACTACAGCCGTCCTCTAATAGAATCTACTGATCATAGAACTTGTCAAACATAGACAGCAACTTGTACAGCAACTTACAACCTGGCTTCTGAGCAATGTTGAACAATCCAAGGCTAATGATCTTTGCTGCAATACTTACATGGATTTCGCCGGCTTACTGGGCATTGTGAAAGACGGATTTGTTATATTATTTTACGGGAATCTTTTCATGGTGTAATTGGAATCAACGATAGGTCATCACCTTTTTCTGTTTGTACTTCTGAAACCTGATCTTAGGATTCTTCACTTCCCAACATAAATACTCCCATCATTTCTCGGTATCACTCGCAATGGCGTCTCTATTAGTGTGGACGATTTGGATATCAGTTCTTGTTGCAGTGGCTAGTGGTGCTGATATCATTCTGAGCTGGACGGTTGCGTTTGACACGACCATTCGACCTGCTTCGATCAATCAACCTGTGTGATCCTTGACCATAATCTTTGTTTTTATAGCTTCACTTGCCAATGTTTAGTGTGTGAGCTGCTTCCCTTTTGCTTGAACAGGTTATCACTATCAACGGATTGTTTCCTGGCCCGCTTATCAATGCTACGACTAACGATTTCGTGCATGTGAATGTTTTTAACGATTTGGATGAACCATTGCTCTTTACATGGTATTTTTCCGCTGAAATAACCGGTCTGTTTCAATCAATTTGAGCAAGTTTTTAATGGTGATGGTCTTCCAGGAATGGGATACAGCAAAGACTGAACTCCTGGCAAGATGGAGTTTCTGGTACTAACTGTCCAATTCAGCCTGGAAGAAACTGGACATATGTGTTTCAGACCAAGGACCAGATTGGCAGTTTCTTCTACTTTCCCTCTATCAACTTCCAGAAAGCTGCTGGAGGATATGGTCCGATCAGAGTAAACAACCGTTATGTCATTAATGTTCCTTTTCCTAAACCAGAAGCTGAATTTGATCTTCTTATTGGAGACTGGTCTTATGACAATTACAAGGTTAGTTTTCGGGAATGATTGTTCTTGTCTGTCATTCTTTTAATGATCTTGGTTCTTAACAATGTTGAACATTTTTCTCGATCAATGTTTCAAAAAACTTTAAAGAGCACAAGATCGATGTTGGGCAACTCAGTGATCGCATACTACAACATTCCTGATATGATACTTATGAATGGGAAAGGCCCTTATGGTCATCGCATGTCTAAGGCTTACGAGTCCTTCACTGTCACAAAAGGTAGCAAATCCCTGAACTTGGAAATCAGCAGAATGATCTTCATAATACTGATGTTTGTGTGATTATGTTATGCAGGAAATACTTACAGGTTCAGAATATCAAATGTTGGGAGTTCAGTGAGTTTGAATTTCAGGATTCAGAACCACCAGATGGTTTTGATTGAAACAGAAGGATCTTACACCGATCAGATAAGAATAGATTCGCTTGATGTTCACGTTGGTCAATCCTACTCAGTCCTCGTCACAGCTGATCAGGATGACTCTGATTATTACATTGTAGCAAGTTCTAAATTCCTGAACTCCAGCGCTCTTGTGGGTATAGGAGTGCTACACTATTCCAATTCCCTTACACAAGTTAATGGTCCTCTCCCTTCAGGGCCTGATCCTTTTGATCTAACTTTTTCAGTCAATCAAGCTAGATCCATCAGGTAACTTTTCCAGGGCTTGATCAATCTACTCCTTTTCACAAATTCAACTTTCTGATCATGTTCAATATGCATTTCACAGGTGGAACATGACAACAGGAGCTGCTAGGCCAAACCCACAAGGAACATTCAACGTGACAAACATTAACTTATCACAAACCTTCGTCCTAGAATCCTCAGAGGTTGAAATTGGAGGTGTTCCTCGTTATGCAGCGAACAACATATCCTACTCTGTCCCTGATACACCATTGAAACTTGTTGATCAGTTCGGGAATCTGACTGGTTCTTACCAACTAGATAAGTTTCCAACTCATTCTGTCAATGATCAGGCTGCATATGGAGTCTCTGTCGTTACTGGAATTCACAAAGGATGGATTGAAATTGTGCTTGAGAACGATGTGATTGCAATTGATTCTTGGCATTTGGATGGATTTGGGTTCTATGTTGTAGGGTAAGTATCATAATCAACCATAATCGAGTTTCGGAGCTCTAAATAGCTAAATGAGAAGATATGCTGTGATCTTAGGCTTGGAGATGGAAAATGGACATCAGAAGCTCGCAGGTTCTACAACTTATATGATCCTGTGGTAAGATCAACAGTGCAAGTGTATCCAAAGGGATGGACTGCAATTTATGCATACCTGGACAATCCAGGAATGTGGAACCTGAGGTCTCAAAAGCTGAAGAACTGGTATTTAGGCCAAGAACTATATATTCGAGTACATGATGATGACCCAAACCCTGCAAAGGAGCGACCACCTCCAGCAAACTTACTCCTATGTGGTTAGTACAATTTCTTTACTACTTCTAAGAACTTTTTTTGTCATTTCATTCCATGTAGGGTTGGGTCCAACCTTTTGAGTCAATAGGTAAAATCGAGTTGGTAAGGAATCTCCTGGCTTAAGTGAGGTTGCGGGTTCGAACCGCCCTCATATATGCAGTCATTTAAAACTTAAGGCCAGAGCTTTACCTCCCGCAAGGGACCTACCCAGCTCGAGCGGGGATTAGTTTGAGTGTGGGTATCTTAAAGATGTCTTTATATAATTGGGACCTTCCTAGAACACCTCGTGCACCACAAAAAAAAAATCGAGATGGTTGGTTTTCAATAGAATTGGAGTTCTAAAAGATCAACTCAAAACAATTTTGATATATTGTGAGTTTAATTGTTTAAAATACAAATTTTGAAAAGCAGGTATGTTTGCTTATAAGACTTTTCCAATGCCAAGTCCTGCTGCTTCACCTGCTTATCCTCCTACAGCTGTTGTTGGTCATAGTAATCCCCAAGGTATGCATATGTTTAACCAATAATCTATTTTATCAATTCAATTCTTATAATTCAGTATGATGTATTAAAACTTCTTATCTTGAATATTAAAAAAAATATTACCATAATTAGTCTTTTAGGGATAGTTCAACTAATTAGGAAAATCTCCAAACAACTTTTAATAATTAAGGTTTTGGGTTCGAGATTTTGACATTTTCTAAAAACTTCGTATTAAAGACGAGAGTTTATTTTACGATAAGGTTTATAATTGACGTATTAAATCAAAACCATTATTAAAAAATAGGGTTAATTTCTTAAAACCCCTTGAAGTTTGACAAATTATTACATTAGTCTCTTATTTTTAAAAATTATCAAATATCACCCGTGTTTTGGTAGATATATGTTTAACTCTGTAAAAATGACATCGTTTAAAAAAAAAAGGAATTATTCATACATTGATAATATGTCCAACTATATAAATGTCTAGAAAATTTAAACCCTTTAATTGGGTAAAATTCTTTGAACCCCAAACTTCAAAACGACGTCATTTTGATTAGTATAAATAGAGTTTTTAATGTCAATTTGACGGTAGTGGGACAAAAAATATATTAATTAAAACACAAGGGTGATATTTGAGAGTTTTTAAAAATTAGAGACTATTCAAATAGTTTGTCAAATCCTAAGAGGTTCCTACAAAATTAACTCTAAAGACAATGTTTAAAAACTAAACCGGTTCAATCGGTTTATTAGTAAAAACTTTGAATTCGTGAACTTTTCAGTTAATTTTTATTTAACAATTTTTTAAATAAAATTTTAAAATTTTATTTAATAATAACGGTCTAATACCGGTTGAACTTTTTTAACTTTAAATTTTTTATTTTACCGGTTTAATTTTCGATCTGATTTTTAAAACATTGCTAACAAAAATAAAGGTGTTACATGTTGGCTATATTCAATTTTATAAAATTAAAAGGGTTAATATTTATTTGATATTTATTCATATTACTCATCTTGGTTTGAATTTGGTATATAATAGGAGCCAACAATGAAATACCCACTTCTTCTCCGCTTAGTGTACCAGCTCCATGGTCTAAACGGTGAATCGTAGATGGACGGAGATGACTGCTTATGATTTAGAAGCTCAATGTTCTCGCCTATAAAACTATACATCTCCTTATTATGATTTTGGCTTATTCTAGTAAGTAGTAATTTACCTAGCTATTTATAACAATTGATAAATGAGGTATTCCTCATAATGATCTTCATTTGTATTTTATTAGTTGTTTTTAATAAGCCAGCTTATGGGTCAGGTCAAAGCTCATGCTGACTCGAGACTTAATTATTCTAAACAAAATAACTTTATTTTACTTATAAGAGTTGAGTCTCAGATAAGTCTGAATCTAACAACTCAGACTTGAATTCAATTTAAAAAAATTATTTTATATTTTAATTTTAAAAAATTAGCAGGGCGGGTCCATGAGCCAACCTATTGTCATCCCTATTTACACATTTTTTTACAAAATAAGAGTATCAAATTAATATATTACATTTCAAAAAAGTTAAAAAAATTAATTAAAAAATATTTAAAAATGATGCTTATGAAACCAAATTTAAAAAGACTTAATACTAAATGTGTGATTAACTTTATTAATTTCTACTTTATTAGTTCTTTTATCTACCCCTAATATTTGATGTAGTTCCACTAGATATAGTTAATTAGATCATACAAATCCAACAAGGATCTTAAGTTATGTAAAATAATGACAAATTAATGACTTAATCAGTTAATTTTGGTAAATTAATAAATTCTTATAAATAAAAATCAATTAATTAATTTTAATTTATTGAATAATTTCTTTTTTAATTAAAATTTAAATTCTTTAATTAATAATAAGAACAATATCTTTCAATCATATTTAAAATTCTTTAATTTTATTTAATCTTTAACCGGTTTTGTAACAGTTTAATACCGATTGAACCTTTAAAATCTTAAACTTCTTGTCTTACTAATTTAACTTCCGGTCTGATTTTTTAAAACATTTATTTTTGTTATAAAAACTGATTACTAATTTTTAATAACAAAGAATAATAAGCTAAATTGAACTAGAAAATTAGAAATTAAATTAAAATGTTGGGTACTTTAAATTTTTTTTAATTGGATCAGTCACACCAGTTTAATTTTTTAATCCATACTTTGTAATAAAACATATATTGCATAAGATGCTAGCTTCTTATAATGGCAGTTTAGATATCGACATTGATTTATGAACTTTAGTTTGTCCAAATTGTATCAACTTATTGGCTATTGTCTTATGCTGTTTTATGTATCAAAAATTCTAAATTTGCTTTTCTTGGTCATTTTCCTACCTATATTCTCGGGTTCCAAACAGAACATTCTTTGCATTTATACAAAAACCATTGTCCTAGTACTCTGGAAAGGGTCGATTTTTTACTCTTAAGGATTAAAAAAAATCTTAGAAAATGAGATTTCATGGTTTAAAATTAATAAACCATACATGAATATTTTATATTTTAAATTATTTCTTTTATGAACCATAAATCCATTTGTTAACACCGATGTTTAAAAATCGAACCAGCTCAACCAGCCAACTTTTTTATTCAGTTTTTAATTTTATAGTTTTATTTAGTTTAATAATTTTTGTTGTTAAAAATCGATTAATTTATTAATTAATCGATCAATTTTTATAAATTAACTATTTTTCATTTAACAGTCTCTTTTTTAGTTAAACTTTAAATTTGTAATAAATAAGAACAATTTTTCAATTATTTTCAAATTCTTCAATTTTATTAAATCTTTAACCGATTTTATAACGGTCTAATACCCCTTAAACGTTTTAAACCTTAAATTTTTTGTTTTGTCGGTTTAACTTCCGGTCCGGTTTTGAAAACATTGGTTATCACTATCAATTTTATTATCTAATAGAACTCTAGCTAACCATTTTTTTATTATATATATCAATTTTATGACATTTTAGTTTAGTTCTTATATATTATTTATAAGAAAATAATTAAGATTTGATAAGCTTTTTCTTATCTGTGTTTGGTTACTTACAAGGTAAAGATATACTTTTCGCGAAAGAGTTTGTACATATCACAAGAATTATGAACTCTAACCTTATGAGTTTTTTAAGATTAGCTTCAAAATTTCAAGCTTATCGTTAATAGTTCAATATATATATTTTTCAATTAGATATATCCTCCCTCCAATTAGTTATATTTATAATGATTAATATATTTTTATCAATTAAAAAACTTAACCTAGTTAACCTTAAAAATCTTGAACCGTCCAATTTTTCTGTTCGGTTTTAACTTTGACATTTCGATTTATTTTAATAACTCTTGTTGTTAAAAACTATTAATTAATCGGTTAATTTTTATCAATTAATAAGTTCTTATAAACTAAAATAAATCAATTAATTTTCATTTAATAATTTTTTTAAATTAAACTTTAAATTTTTTTGTGGTAAATTATATTCTCTTTTAATCATATTTTAAATTTATTAAATTTATTTAATTTTTTGTTAGTTTTAAACCTCTTTTCTTACTAGTTCTCCGATTTTTAAAACATTGGTATTTATTAATTATTTTAAATCTATTTTTAAAATAATAATATTATTAAGTCAATTTCAAAGATATATAGATAACAGCAATTGGAGAATAATCAGAGATAATTATCGAAGAAAAAACAATGATTAGTCTCCCAAAATTTTGAGCTTATGAAGTTAAAAAATTAAAAATTAAGAACAAACCCTCCAACGTACGTTGTGTTCTGTAGCAAATTAAACACATAAAACATATATTTTATATTTAATAAAAAATGAATGTGATCTTTAACTTCAAAGTCCCTATATCTATGGAGAAGAGATAACTGATAGGTTTCAGGCAGTTTTATGGTTTAATATCTCAATCTAACAGCCAATTGAAGTACACTACGTTTCTGTGCGGTTTTTTCTTATCTTCTTTTCTCTCTGGCCCTTCCACACTTGGCCTTTCACTTCCTGACGTGCAAGTTCTTCCAGTTTAAAGTTTTTGTCTCTACACTGCTCGTCCTGAATATAGTACACTGCATATATAAGGAAAAGCTTGGAGCTAGGGACTCGTATAGCAGTAGCTTACAGAGTTTAGAATATGGTTTTCCATAGTAATGATCGTCTTCTTCTTCGAGCTCTGATAGGGGCGATTCTCTTACTTGGTATCCTCCAAGTGAGCGACGGCTCTAACATATCCTATGACTGGCATGTCGCCTTTAATACAACCCTGAAACCGGCGTCTGTTCATCAACCGGTATATTCACAACTGGAAGTTTTATATATACATGTTTCGTTGATCTTGTAAGAAACTACAGGTTTAGAAAATCGACTTCAGGTTTGGAGTAACTGTTTCTTTCCTGACAGGTTATTGCGATTAATGGGATGTTTCCAGGGCCTCTTATCAACGTTACGACGAACGATTACGTTCAAGTCAATGTGTTCAACGATTTGGACGAGCCGCTTTTGTTTACATGGTAACTTCAGGTCATGCCTGCTTGAAATTCTTCTTCATTTGGTTGTGTATTCAACTAATCTAGGTAGAGGTAATACTGGAATGTAGGAACGGTATTCAACAAAGGTTGAACTCATGGCAAGACGGCGTGTCAGGTACAAACTGTGCGATCCAGCCCGGAAAAAACTGGACATATGTGTTTGAAGTGAAAGACCAAATTGGCAGTTTCTTCTACTTTCCCACAACCAACTTCCAAAAAGCTGGAGGTGGGTTTGGTCCCATTCGAGTTAATAACAGAGTAGTTATTAGCGTTCCCTTTGCCAAACCAGAGGCTGATTTCGATCTTCTTATTGGAGATTGGTACGAGAATAGCTACAAGAATATTAGGTCTTACATCAAAAGTACTCCTGATAAGATTCTGATGAATGGCAAATGTTCATATTTAGACCCTGAAGCAGCAAATGGCTACGAATCCTTCACTGTGACTCAAGGTAATCTATCAACTCACTTGTATTAAGATATGATTCACCTTGTCGTGATTTTGTATATCTGAACAATGTTGTGCAGGGAAGACATACAGGTTCAGGATAGTCAACGTAGGGAGCCAGTGGAGTTTCAATTTCAGGATTCAAGGTCATAAAATGTTAGTAGTCGAAACTGAAGGATCATACACAAATCAAGTAGAAGTAGATTCTCTAGACGTGCATGTTGGACAATCCTACTCAGTTCTTGTCTCAGCTACTCAACAGATAGGTGCCTTTTACATAGTTGCCAGTGCTAAGATGGCTACAGAAGATGAACTCAACAACTTAACAGTAGTTGGGGTGTTGCTCTACAGTGGGTCTACTGCAAATTATCCCACTGGTCAACTCCCAAGTGGACCTGATCCATTTGATGTACAGTTCTCCATCAATCAAGCCTGGAATATAAAGTAAATTCTAGTGGATTTGGTTCCCTTCCTGTTTACTTATCTGCAATGTTCTTCAGGAATCTGGAAGTTGGGTTTGTCTGTGTTTAATTTTGCAGGTTGAACATGACTACAGGGGCTGCCAGGCCTAATCCACAAGGATCTTTCAATGTCTGGAATGTCACACTATCACAAACATTTATCCTCCGGGGATCATCAGCTGATATAAATGGTACACCTCGCTACACTGTCAATAATGTTTCAAATATGATACCAGATACCCCACTGAAACTGGCCGATTACTACTCAAATGGATCTGGTGTGTACGAGCTTGATAAATTCTCTACAAATAGTTCCAATCCTGAAGTCCTCAATGGAGTTTTTGTTGCGACTGGATACCACAAAGGGTGGATAGAAATTATCTTCCAAAACGATTTGGATGGAATTGATACATGGCATTTAGATGGATTCGGCGTCTTCGTTGTTGGGTAAGTTTGTTCTTCGACCAACATATTCTCAAATCTTTCTTTTCAAATTTGGAGAAGTAATTACATGAAAATCCATATTTGATGTGTAGCTTTGGAACTGGAACATGGACTTCTGATTCTCGTTTCACTTACAACCTTAAAGATCCTGTTGTTCGTTCTACAACTCAGGTAATTACAGGAATTCACAGGTTGTTCTGCGGATACATAAGAATTCCAGAAACTTGTTCTGTGCTATTTTATGCAGTAGATTGACAAGTTTCTTGCTGAGTAGGTGTATCCTGGAGGATGGACTGCTGTTTATGCATACCTTGACAATCCAGGAATGTGGAACCTGAGATCCCAGATTCTGAAGAATTGGTTTCTTGGTGAAGAGCTCTACGTAAGAGTTTATGATGCTGATCCTAACCCTGCTAAAGAACTACCACCTCCTGATAACATTATTTTATGCGGTGTGTATATATATTACTTCAAAACATTTCATTTTAGTTACTTTTCAGATTTTTGATGTCGTTTTCTCATAATATCTGACTTACGCCAAATCCACAGGAAAATATGCTCCGGCGCCTTCACCGGCTGATCCTCCGCCACCTTCACCCGTTGATCCTCCGGCACCTTCACCATTTGATCCTCCGCCACCTTCACCAGTTGATCCTCCGGCTCCTTCACCTAGCAAATCCCTTGCCACGTCTAAGGAGTTAGCCTGGTAATACATTTGCTTTACTAGTTATAGCGTTGGAAAATTTTTTAATTAGTCTGAATTTAAACTGAAACTATATTTGAATCTAACTTTTAATTAGGCTCAATTTGGATATGATTTTTCTTAATTATTAAATTTTTTAAGAATCAAGATTGAATTCGAGGTAAATCGAACCGGTCGAACTCAAAACTAACTTAATTTTTTTTCTTTCTTAATTTAGACTTTAATCTGATCTAAAGTTTAAATATGATATTAAGTTAAGGTCGAATCAGGGCATGCTTGTGTCACGTGATCCAAAGCTTAGGATCGACTTTGAGCTATCTATAATAGGCAATCGAGTTGACTCTCAAATTTGAGTTCGACTCAAAATTTAGTTAAATCTAATTTAACCTGTTTAGATTAAGTCGATCCTCAAACTTAATCTTAACACAAAACTCAATTAAATTGAATCTAATTCGGTAGATTCGATCGGGACTCTCTTCAACTATCATTTTTATCAAAATCTGATCATCTAAAATTTTAGTTGTTGAAAACCTAAGTGTAAACTCTAACAAGTTTGACGAAACGACCTAATCTCAATTGTTTATATGTTGTTCTAACATTGATCTTTCTTTTTCCTTTTCAGGGTTCAAATCGTTGCATCTATCATTTTAACATTCTCTACGGTGTATTCAATGAGATGATACTCAGGGTGGATGTTGTAAATAGTGATTGTGACTTTGACTACTATCTCATTTATTGTCTAGAGTCTTTTCTTAGTAACGTAGGCAGGGCCCTTTTCTTATGAGTGTTTTTTATTATTATGATGTGTGAAAATAGACACTGGGGGTGTTTTAATTATTAAAATTTTCAGAGTTTATTAATTCCCCTGTTTTATTATATTTCTTAATATTTCGAACAAAATATTAATTGTTCTTACGATTCAGACACTATAAGAAAAACATCGTTTAGAGACGAAAATTATCGACTGAAAACGTTTGTATTCTATCGGTAATATAAATTAGCGAAGAACAGCGACATCGTGAAAACGGTCGTAGGTAAATTTACCAACAGATATATTACGTAACCGTCGGTAAATAAACCGACGGATGGATACGATTGTTTTATGTCAGAAATAATGTGATATTAAAAATACTAAAATAAAACCTTTTGTTAAAATTTTATAAAATTAATTTATCACATTGATTATTATTTTATTAAACAAATTATTTTGATATATATATAATTATGTAATAGACACAAAATTATGACATGATGCTAATAAAGAATTTTATTGAAATAACTTTACATAAATAAAATAAAAATCATTTATAGTATTTATAATATTCAATAACTAAAAAACTCAACTGATTTAAATTACTTTATTTACTTTTTTATTACAAATTGATTAATCAATTTTCGTAAATTAATGAGTTTTTATAAATTAAAATTAATTAATTAATTTTTATTTAACAATCTTTTTAAATTAAACTTTAACACATTTTAAATTTTTTAATTTTATTAGAACTTTAACGATTTTATAATATTTTTAAATACTGATAACATAATATTACAAAGTGTTTTTTAATAATCTTAAATGGTTATAATTATAGTTGGGAGCTTCCTCTGAGTAGGGCTATTAGTACTTCTGTAAAAGGGATGCTTAATGCGATTCTCCACGAAGGTGCATTCATTACTACCATCTACTTTCTGTGCAAAGAACGAAACTACAGGCAATTCCATTTATTTTCTATTTTTAATTTAAAGAATAAAAATAGGATAGGATTAAGTCCAACTTCAACCCAACTCATTGTCATCCTATACTAGTTAAAAATGTTTGATATGTGAAATGTGAGAAGCAGGACAGCAATCAGTCGGGTTGAGTCTGGCCCATTTTATTTTAACCCGACTATGACACTTATTACCATTATTTCAAGTTAGGCCTGAGTTCGAATCGATTAGAAAATGCTGTCATTTTAGTGTAATCGGCTAACTGGTTATTTTGAGCAATTACACACAAATGATTTCATTTTATAATAATTTTTTTGCAATTTGGACCGATACTTGAATTTGATTTAAGATTTGATTAATTTAAAGTTACTCTGTAATTTCAGATCCAGTCACTCTAAATCTGATCGAATTCAATTGCCAAATTTAGTGAGAAAATAGTAACACGTTTAAGAAAAAGAAAGATCTGTTAGTGAATATATAAAATTAATTAAGTTGGCCTCACACAATAGCTTAAGCTATTGTGGTGAAACGGTCACTTAATATGATATCAGAACCTTTGTGACCAAGAGGTCGTGAGTTCAAATCCTATCGCTCACCTATTATTTAGTACAAGGTAGAGTAAGCATTTGCAAATTTCAAGCCCAAAGGACTTTCACTTGAGGGGACGTGCTAGTGAATATATAAAACCAATTAAGTTGGTTTCACACAACAACTTAAGTTATTATGGTAAAACGGTCACTTAACAAGATCAACTTTATAGTGAGGCAACGTGTTAAAAAATATCACATTATATCCTTAATTCTAAAGTATTAGATTATGAATCTCCTATTATAGAGAAGGTAAATTAGTTTGAAATTAATATGTCAAATCCAATTTATTCAAATTCAAGTTTAAATATAAATATAAATTTGATATTTTTTTCAAACACAACTAATAATAAGTTCAACCCCAAAAAAAAAGCTAATAATAAGTTCAACTTCAACCAAATCGAAATCAACGGGTTAAATTATGTTTTACCGAATTCGAATTTTAATATTCATATCAATGATTAAAAACTTTAACCTACCAGTTTAATCATAAAAATCTTGATTCATCTAATTTTTAGTTTGATTTTCAATTATTCGGTTCGACTTATTCTAATAACTTTTATAGTTAAAAAATTGATTAGTTTATTAATTAACTGGTCAATTTTCGTAAATTATTCTTATAAACCAAAATAAGGAAATTAATTTTTAATTAATAATTTCTTTTTTAACTACACTTCAAATTGTTCGATAGATAAGGATAATTCAATCATATTTCAAATTTTATTCAATCTTTACCTAATTTTATGACGGTCTAATACGAACCTTTTAAACTTTAAACTTCTTGCTTAACCGGTTTAACTTTCAATATGAAAACATTGATTTATACTTGATCGAAGTCAAACTAAGCATAAGTATCAAGAGACAGAATTATGAGTATCGAGTGACCGAATCGGGGCCAATCCATTGTTAACCATACCCTTGTAGATATAAATGATCTTTTTGACGGTGGACAACTCTTGATCTCTTTAAACACTACCTATAACACATATAACATGTGTTACATAAAGAAGAATTGACCATAAGCTCCCAACATATATACTCACAGAAATTGACTTTTAAGTACCAAATTGATTGGGAATATTTGGCACGCTCATTTCTCAACATTTCTTCGCTCTCTGAGTTGGACAGAAAGCAACTCTTACTTAAGAACTCTCAATCATGTTTAAAAGGTGTCATAAAATGCAGACATCAACAAGAAGTTGATCCAATGACTAATGTGTCTTTCTAGTTATGATCCTGTCCAAATTGGGTTTCATCTGACAATTTACTTGTGCTTGATCTTGATCGGATAAGTAAAAGTGCACTAATCCCTTTTAGTTAAAAAGTTCAAATAATGAAAATTGCCTATTTGAGGTATAAATAATTAAATTTAAATTTAACATGATTTTTTAAATTATTATTACGTCAACTTTAATTGGTACGAGTCAAGTTTAGGATTTAAGTTATGTTATCATATCATTTTCATTTGATTAATTCACGTATAATATTCATACCATGTGATTTTTTAATTAAAAATTGTAATTTTTAAAATTTTAAAATTTCTTAAATCACAAAATATGTTTCTTTTATCCTAAATAATTACTTTCCATTTATTAATTATTTGTCTAGTAATTAATCAATAAATCTGCTACAATTGTGTAGTTAAGATCAGACCTAAGTTTTAAATTATGAATTATAAACTATATTAAGAAGCGGTCAAAGTTTTAAATCATGAATTATAAAATATATTACAGATTAATTGTTATAATAATAAATTTAAATTTGATCCATAATTTAAAATCTTAGGTGAAGCTAGTTGAGTAAGAGAGTAACTAACTAGAAGGTGGACCAAGCCAAGAAAAGAACAAGAATAAATAGAATAAGAAGAATTCTTTTTTTTTTCAAAAGCAATTTTTTTATTTTAAGAGGAAAAGGACAAGATGTGGATCATATGGGAAGTGTAGTTGCCTACTACCTTTCCTTGTGCTTTTATTCTTTACTTTGTCACTCATAAAAAGAAAGAGACGTATAGATTGATAGATGATTAATAGACATTTTTGTAAATAATGCTACACATTCCCTCTTGCTGATAAGGAACAGAAATTATGATTAGAAAAATCGACCAAATTCAATTCAATAGGCAAAAGTTCGAGTAAATTTGGGTATCGAGTTAAATTTATAATCAAGAGGGTCGATCGAATTCAAACTCTCAAAATCGATTCGACTAAACCTCAAAACGATGTTGTTTTAACTTGAAACTCGATCTATTTAGGCTGGTTTGGGTAGAATAGTATGAGGTTGATCTGGGACTCAAATTGGTCGTGCCAATAAAAAGATCAAACTTGTTCGATCTATTGTTATTCCTAATGAAAAAATTGAGCTTGATCGATCCATTGTTATTCTTGACGAAAGTCAATGATAAAGAGAAATAAAGTCGATGAATTGTATTATTTCACTAAATTGAATATATTTGATACAAATGATGAACGAAAAAAACAATCTTGAATTGATTGTACAAAAGTCAAAAAAACAAAATGAAAAGCAAACATGGGTACAAAAGATGATATCACATGTTTAGTGTGAAAGAAATGCAAGGATTTTGATTTTCCTTGTAATCAAACGAAAAAAAAAAGTTAATCCTTTTTCAGTAATGACAATCCACCAAAGCTGGGCTGGAGAAGACAAGAGGTGTTTTATCTTGTGGTTGTTTTTGCTGCTGGTGCTGTTGTTGCTTGGAAGCAAAGGAAGAGAATTTATCATCTTCTGGGGCTGGAAGATTTAGATCCAAATCTAAAGAAATTACAGTTCTAGCTTTCTTGGGTTCTTCATGACATTCTATAGCCATTGGTGTCAGTGACAAGTTGGTGTTGCTGCTATTACCCATCGGAGCTCTGTGCCTCCTCATATGACCACCCAAAGCTTGACCCGATGTGAACTCAGCCCCACAAATCGAACACTCGTGAATCTTAGCTTTGTTGTTGTTGATGTGATTGTTGTTCATACCTCTAATACTGTTGTTATGGTTACTCAATTGTAGGGAAAGAGATGAGATGTTCTTATAGTTTCCGTCTTCTTCATCGGACGACACAGTCAAATGTTTTTTCTCATCGAACGTTGTCTTTGGCTTCTTGTGACTTGCCCTGTGCCCACCCAATGCTTGAAAAGAAGGAAACGTTCGGTTACAAGTCTTGCACTCGTAAACATAGTACCCGACCTTGCCCGAACCTGTGGCAGCTTCTAAGAATTTCCTACTACTGAATTTGTTGTTGGTGTTGACGACGATGTTGGTATGGTTATTGTAATAAACTCCGGTGGTATCATTGTCGTCGAAGACGGCCACGTCGACGGCGACGTTGTCCGGTTTCGGTGACTCTCTGCATACGCCCTGAGCTAATAGGATGAGACAATTGGCCATGTCCTCATCTTCTTCTACGTTGTTGGAACTCGTTGGAGGTGAGCAAGAATCAATATTGTTCTTACCATCATTATTATCATCACCATCATCACCAACTATACTTCCTCCTCTTCCACCTCCCCCGCCTCTTCCTCCGGCATCACCACTTGAGGAATTAGTAGTTGGAGCATAAGGGATCGGAGATTCTACCCTTTGGCGTTTGGTTCGCTTTCCTTTTGCTATGTGGGTGGTGACATCCTCGGGAGCTTCCATTAATCTCCACTACCTGAAAATTATAAATGAAGAAACAGAAAGATATATAGAGATAGGAGGGAGGATTAGAGGAAGCAAGCAGAGGGAAAGAGTAGGCTTGTGTACATGTATTTGTTAATATAGTGAATGATGAAAAGGGTAATATATACATAAAGAATACGAAAGAAAGAGAGAGGGTGACAAGTTTTCTTGGAGTAGTCAAATAAGAAACACCAGTTTAACTACAAATGAGTAACATACAATGATGTTTTAGCTTGCATGTTTTTGTTTTGTTAAGTAGTTAAAAGTTATAATTAGGGTTTTGATATTTAAGACCAGAGATATAGGAGAAGAAGTAAATTAAAAAAATAAACACTAAAAACTGAAAAAATGATAAATTTAGATAAAAAGAAAACAGAACATTTGGGCGGTAGAGGTAGAAGGGATAATTCTATTTGTTTAATCAAAGTCCGCTTCAGACTCTCTTTCTCAAGTCTCCCCCTTTCTTTGGCCACCAAATCGCACCTCCACTCATGCCTTCACTTCCATTTTACGAGCTCTTAATCGGTTCAACAGTAAAAATTTTGAATTACCTAAAGTTTTGAATTGATTCTTAATTTTTCAGTTCAATTTATTTTAATAACTTTTGTTGTTAAAAACTGATCAATTTATTAATTATTTGATCGATTTTTGTAAATTAGTAAGTTCTTATAAACTAAAATTAATTAATTAATTTTTATTTTAATTAAATTGCAAATTCTTCTATAGGTAAAGCCAATTTCTCTTAGTTATAATTTGAATTCTTTAATTTTGTTTAATCTTTAGCTAGTTTTATGATAATTTAATTCCGGTTGAATCTTTTAAACCTCTTATGTTACTTCCGGTATAGATTTTAAAGCATTTCATAAACCATATATAGCTTCACTGTATTATTGTTGAAGTTGCCAATTTGTTGGTTTTTCAGTTGACTTGAGTGTGCAATCATTTGATAAAATGTCTTAAAGTTTGGTCACTTATATGGATGTTGATAACACCATTATTTATTAAAACTAAGTGTAATTCTCAATACTCTCCATCTTACGACTACTTATTTCTCACACATACTAAAAGTCAGAATCACACTCAATTTAACTTATGTAACGTTACAATTAAACAAATTGAACTCATATGATTTTTAAAATAATATTTTAATACTCTAATTTGCACCTAAATAATTTTTTTTTTGGAAATGGAAGAACCTGCAGCAGCGTGCAAATCACGTCAATCGAATACTCCGTTCTAAGTAAGCCCTGTACGTTAGACTCGATTGAGAGAGTGTAGGTAGGAAGATTCGAATACAAGACCTTTTGACCCTATACCTCCCTACTTCAGCAACTCGACTACCCCCTTAGCATAACTTTTTTGCCATATTCAAGATGTAATGAGTATTGTTTTAATAATATTCAAATATAAAGTAATATTAGAAATACCGATAAACGCTGTTAGAGTGTCCTATATTGCTAAGACATGAAAATGTTAAAGAGTTTATAAGTGGTAAGGGTCAACTATCCAAACAACTAGTTCTAATTATTTGGACAATAACTGACCCAAACCTAATTTTTATTAGTGAGCTCTACACTTTACCCATATTAAAAAATTCAACAAACGCAAACTTAAATTTTTTGTAATTATTTCAAAGGAAAGGAAGACATATGTGTGCATGTAAGTAACCATATATATATATATACTAGGAATCACATATTGAGAAATAATGGAAGTGTGCATGTTGGTGAGAGGAAGATTCGGATACCCATTACTTTACCACAACGATTGGCTTTGAGAGAGAGAGAGGGATGATTGGAGTGCAAGCCTGTAACTCCACGGAATCTGCGGTGCTCCTCTTCTTCAGTTTGCTTCTTTTCCTTTTGTTTACGTTCATGTCACTGTCTCCTCTTTCTTAAATTTTGATATTGACTTTTCTTTAAAATTGGTCACATAAATAGTTGTATTAATATTTACTATCGTCTTAAAAACCGGGTTAAAAGCATCGTATCGTAATAAAATTGACTAAAATTGAATAAAATTAAAAATTTTAAAATATGATTCAAATAAATTATTCTTATTTATCGAAGAATTTGAAGTTTAATTGAAAAATATATTATTAAATATAAATTAATCGATTTATTTTAATCTATAAAAACTTATTATTTAAAAAAATAATCGATTAATATAAATTAATCGATCTTTTACAATAAGAGTCATTAAAGTAAATCGAACTTAAAAGTTGAAAACAAAATCTAAAAATTCTATAGTTCAAGATTTTATGTTTGAATATGTCAAGATGGTTGTCCTAATCATATCTTATACATGAATTTAAAAATTAAAAATTATGGTATTTTTATTATAAATAGGCTTATTATGAATAACTACCATTTTTATAATAAAAATATCATAGTTTTTAAATTCATATGTAATAAAATTTCAAATAATCCGAAAATTTTAGTAATCATTTGAATTGTGTATTTTTCACGATTTTTAAAATTTTTCATATTTTATTAATTTAATTATATTCTTGAATATTGTTTATGATATCTTTATGTATTTTATTTGCTCGATTAATTTTTATATACATTAAATTACTAGAGTATTATATATTTTTCTTATTTTAATACTTAGTAAGCCATAACCCTCATTCATTCATAACGAGGCCGTCTTAGAATCTTCTTTTTCCCTTGAACGAGTGTCATGTTTACCAACACACAAGAAGATCAGTTGCCTTCTTAGTATCATTGATTCTTAAAACGATTTAGTCAATTATAGAAATGTGGAGAAGCAATGCATGTTTGTGCTTTCATGACTCGCTGAACTTGGATTAATTAAACAGCCAAGTGTGGTTTAAAGTACGTATTAAATTGGATTAAGTATCTCTGTGGATGTTACACGATGCATTATTAGACTTGCATAATTTGTTTCTGATCATTGAGTACATGTGCCTTTGACCCTTAAAAAAACATGTTTGTAGTTATGTCTCCTCCTTCTGTAAATATTTCCCACTTTCTTCGATCTGAGCACTTCTTGCATAGGCAATGAAAATGGCCATTTGGATTAAGTTTGCATATTCTAATCATTGGCTTCACTTTTAACAACATTTCGGGCAACCATTAAATAATCAAACTAATTCGAGCAGTTCAATCGTAAAAATTTTGAACCAATCATTAATTTTTTAGTTTAATTTTTAATTTTTCAAATTGGTTTATTTTAATACTCTTTGTTATTAAAAACCGATTGATTTATTAATTAATTAGTCAGTTTTTGAAAACTAATAAATTTTAATAAATCAAAATAAGTCAACTAATTTTCATTTAACAGTCTCTTTTTTCAATTAAACGTTAACTTCTTTGATTGGTAAAGACAATTTCCTTCTTCAATTTTGTTTCAATTCTTCAAATTTATTTATTTTCAATTAATTTTATAACAGTTTAATACATGTTTATTGGTTTAACTTCTGGTTTTATTTTTAAAACATTGATGTAATTAAGGGCTTCGTTTAGTTTACAGTTAGATTTTGATGTATAGTACTTCAAAATAACAAGAACCCTAGCTATATTTAACTTAATAAATCAAATTAAGTCAATTAATTTTCATTTAATAGTCTCATTTTTCAATTAAACTTTAACTTTTTTGATTGGTAAAGACATTTCCTTCTTCAATTTTGTTTCAATTCTTCAAATTTATTTATTTTTAACTAATTTTATGATAGTTTAATACATGTTTACTGGTTTAACTTCTGGTTTAATTTTTAAAACATTGATGTTAAGGGCCTCGTTTAGTTTACAGATAGATTTTGATGTATAGTACTTCAAAATAACAAGAACCTTAGCTATATTTAACTTAATAATTCACCAAGTCTCTTTAATCTTGAGCAATAAAAAAATCCCAGATTGGGAATTGATTAAATTGCATATAATTGATATAGTTTGTCTTTTTTTTATTGATCTTAGGCTTAAAATTTTATTGGGAGTGGTCAATATTGAATGAGAAAATGGGTAGATTAAGGAAGGCAAGTTCTTGGCGTGAAGAAGTATAATTGATAGGGGTCGTGTGCTGCACGTCAGAGGCCAGAAGAGACCATCGACCGTAAGAAACTATTATTCAGGCAAGCAAAGAATCTCTTGATCAAGGCTTCTTAATTAGTTTCTCTGATAAACACAGATTTAGCTGTCTAGTCTTTAAACCAAAGCATTATAG
Organism: Erythroxylum tenue; assembly: GCA_027568955.1. Taxonomy (NCBI): domain Eukaryota; kingdom Viridiplantae; phylum Streptophyta; class Magnoliopsida; order Malpighiales; family Erythroxylaceae; genus Erythroxylum; species Erythroxylum tenue. The sequence continues at coordinate 30,194,353 of JAOSBM010000003.1, forward strand.
TTATGAGATATATGTGTATTTATCATTTTTCTTTGGATAAAAGACACATATCTCTTCTTTGATTCTACTCATTCTAAAAATTGTTTTTATTTTTTAAATTACTTAAAAAGAATTTTGCGATATTAAAAATTTTTAAAAGGGGATTTTTATGTTATTTTAGTAGAAATTGACTATTAAGTATCTTAGTTTTTTGTTAAAATAACTCAAGAAAACTTTATAGAAAGAGCTAACTTGGAAGAGACTGCTTAGCAAAGTGTATGGAAGTGTATTTTAATCCCATAGCAGTATAGTATACTACACTATTACATGCACTTCACAAGTCATCAATAAGACACACTAGAGATAGAGAGATTAGCTTGTGAACCACTCAATGACAGTCTAGTGTGTTAGACATTTTTGTTCTTAGGGGCAATTTTGTCAATGTCTCATAAAGTTAGACTAACATAATTGCAATTTAGTTTTTAAATAAATTACCAGTTACATTATGACATTTGATCTTGATAAAGATAATAAAGTGGCTCAATAAATGATCTAGTTTAAGGGGTCGAAATCTGGGTGAAAAATAGGTCCCGATTAGTATGGACCGGGTCCATATCGGCATTGTGATGGGAAAGCCTGATATGGAAACTATATAAGGTAAGGTCTTCTGCAGTTACTCAGAGAGAACGTTCACGAGCATAAGGATTCTTGACCCGTTAAGGAAGCTCGGAACTTGAGGAAACTGTAGAAAGACCTTGCCCGTGAGTCGGTGAGTACTTTCCGCTAAAGGCCTCGGAAGATTCGGAGTCGTTTGGAGTTCGGAATCGGCATCGGAATAAGAGATGGAACCGAATCCAGATATTCCGCATTACCTTCGTTTTTGATCCTTTCACGAGACCCTAAGGTACGTAATAAGATTCCCTTTACATACTTACATAGTGATGTCAATTGCCACCCCGAATTCAATGAATTTGATACGAGTTGAAAGGATTCAAATTCGAGTTTGTGTGTTTCTCTTAAATGTTTAAGTTTCAAACCGATTCGAACTCAGGCTGTCTGACCCTAAACTTGAATGCATAAAATAAAAATGGTGTTATTTTGAATATGTTTTTTGCAACTAAGTAAACCCTCTCTTGAAGAAGAGAACGTGCAAAGGAATTCTGAGTTCAGTTTGGTATTACGTTATCGTTATGTCTACTACTACGTAGTAACCAAGGAAAAGATAAGCATAAACTTACCTTAATGTTGAGATGTTTTCGTTCTCAAGAGTTTTCATAAAGGCACGACTCCTTTTGCCATTAATCGATTGGAGTAGGTTTTGATAATTGAGATAAGCATAAACTTAATTACCTTAATCTTGTTAGTTTTACAGAAGGCAGCATTCATTTTAAAAAATATTTTGAAAAATTAAAAGTTGTAGAAGAACTTTTGTTATTTTTACGTAAACTATATATTAGGTGAAGTGATTAATCATATGACAAACACAATCCAATCATATTAAAAATAAAATCTGATCTAATCTCCTCATATATGTTAAATTTTGTAAGATTAAACCCCAATAAACTAAGCACATATAAGTTCAAATTACGTTTCATCTTAAAACTAATTAGTGATAGGAGTAACTCACTAAGCTTATATACATGTTCAAGGTCATATATTTTGTCCATATGAAACAAGCTCTCACTTATATTTCAACACACCTCCCTCATTAATGGGGTAATTTAAGGGCTAACACTTGACATAGTCTATCGTGTCGAGGTAGTGACGACTAACCCAAGAGTAAATTGCTCTGATACCATGTTAAATTTTGTAAGATTGGACTCAAATAAACTAAACACATACAAGCTCAAATGAAGTTTCGTCATAGCTAAAACCAATCGGTGATAAAGAGAGTAACTCACTAAGTTTATATGCATGTTTAAGGGCATATATTGTTTCCATGTGTGACAAATTCTCACTTATATTTCAACATCATATAAGACAAATAGTAGTCAATTAGTTATTTTTTCAGTCAATTTTTGGTTATATAAGATGAATAAACTTGTTATATATGCCTTGAATCTAATAAATTCCAAAATACATTTCGAATCCCCCACAATTGTCTTTTTTATTGATCTAGTGGCAGCCCTTTGGTTAGATATTGGAGCATATCTATTGACAAATCCTTAATTTTAGGTCTTTTTTAAATTGATTCAATCGTAAAAACAAATATGACGACGTTGTATCTTGAAATTTGTCACTTCAAAGTGACAAATCCCTAAATAACATCTATTTAATTAAATTATTGATTTATTTTATAAATATCAATACTGTGTAAAAATTCAAAATTGATTTTCCTCTTTTAAAAAAGGAAGAAGATGAAAAATCAATATAAGCTACTTAAAAATATTTTGAAATATTAAAAACTTCAAAAGACCTGTTGCTATAAGCTATCAGGTGAAGTAATTTACACATGTTAAATGATTTATATGATTATCACAATCCGAATCATATTAAAATTCAATCTAATCACCTCATATAACAAAAACAAAGGGTAGTCAAGTTGTTTTTTAAATTATTTTTGGTTATATAAGATGAATAAATTAAAGCTTGGTTTGATTTTAATATTGGTCAAGTTAAGTTAATTAGATGTATACAGTTCCAATAATTATTAAATGTCCTCACAAAATTTAAAATTTATCTCTTATTTCTTAAATTATTAATAACTTATTACATCAAATTCATATGTTAACTCCTATTAGGATGTGGCTACCCAAGAAATTGGGTAAGGTCAGTGGCGAAGTCAGAAATTTGTTTTAGGGAGGGCAATGTATATATATATTAATAATAGTAAACATTTATCCAATCCACTATGGACAACGACATTCTTTTAGGGTGGGCAACCTCTATATATATATATATATTCTTTATAAATAAAAAATTTTGATATATATAGCTTCGCTACTGGGTAAGGTTCAAGTGTTCATCTTTGTTAGTGAATATATAAAATCAATTACATTTGCTCACACAATAACTTAAGCTATTATAGTAAAACAGTCATTTAACATGGTATCAGAGTCTTTGTGACCAAGTGATCGTGAGTTCAAATCCTACTACCCACCGATTATTCAGCACAAGATAGAGTGAACCTGTGCAAGTTTCAAGCCTAAAAAGCTTTTACTTAAGGGAGTGTGTTAGTGAATATATAAAATCAATTAAGTTTATCTCACACAACATCTTATAGTGAAACGGTCATTTAACAGTCTTACTCATCATTTATAACTAGGGCATCATATTTTAATTTAAAATTTTAAGATAATGAGTCACGATTTCTATTTTAATATATAATTAACTTCATCTTTATAACTCTTTTCGATATAAAATTACTTCATTTGCAAATTTTCAATACAAACGACATCATTGTCATACCTTCATGGCTTCATACGAAGCTCTAACTTGCAACAATGTCGTTTCCATCAAAGCAGGTAAATGATAATAACACGAAATCATCCGTGTCCTATATACGTCCGAACTCCAAACTCGGGAGGGGCTAAATTATTTCTGAATCTCCGAAAGCTGTCTACATTAACACTGGAAGTCCTTTAAGCTCGACATTATTGATTTTTGAACTAATTTTCGTAGTAGCTCGACACCAGAAGCTCGAAGTCGTCTTCAAAACCAATCACGAAGCTCAAATTTTGCAAATTCTTCATAGTTTTTGTATAATTAGGTTAGTATGGTAAAAATTAGGTTAGTCCATTTATTTATGATTTCAAAAGAATGACGCATTATGTGCAATTGTGATCCTTAACTTCTGTATTATTCTCTATCCATTCAAAGCATCAACTTGGAAGAAGAGATCGAAAGAGTTTTATAAGATTAGTTTTCGTTTTTAGCTTGTGGGTTAAGAAATTCGATTCGAAAATTAGTGTAAAAGGTAATGAATAAAGGCAAAAATGAGACTTCTATTGAATATAGTCCTAGTGTTTGAATATAATTATTTTTTTAATAAGGTGGTGGGATATAAGCATTTGCTTTTTGTCGATGAATATGCTTTATGTTTGTTTAATAAATAAATAATGTATTTCATTTTGTTAATCACTCTAAATAAATAATGTATTTCATTTTGTTAATCACTCTTTTACAATCAATGTTTTAAAAATCGAACTCGAAGTTAAACCAGGAAGACAACAAATTTAAGGTTTAAAAGGTTCAACCGATATTAGACTGTCATAAAATCGGTTAAAGATTCAATAAAATTAAATAATTTGAAATATAATTTAAAGAGATTTTTCTTATCCATCAAAAAATTTGAAGTCTAATTGAAAAACGAGATTGTTAAATTAAAATTAATTTATTTATTTTTGTTTATAAAACTTATTAGTTTATGAAAATTGATCGATCAATTAATAAACCAATCAATTTTTAAAAACAAATATCAAACAAAAAAGTTGGATGTTAAACTTTTTAATCAAAGTTTATAATATGGGTACTTTTGGAGTAACAAAAACCGATCAATTTTTAATAACAAAAATCGAACAAAAAAGTTGGTTGTTAATTTTTTTAATTAAAGTTTAGATTTGATTATTTCTATGGTGATTAGAAAGATTTAGGCTTTTGAACTTTTTGGGAGTACTATGGTCCCTACTAATTTGATTTCTTTTGTGTAAAATTAAATCGTGTTGGTTATATGTGGGACATATTTTAGACCTATCATGTAGTGATCATACAATTGGATACTACTATATTTTTTAGATTATGTGTTTTTGGATACATTATGTGATTAGTACATATTAAATGGTACCACTATATTCAACTGCTACTTTGTTAGAAAGTTATGCTTATTTGAACATGTATTTCAAACATCAATTCCAATCTAAACTATTCTTTAATACAAATTTTGTCAAGTTCATATATAGTTCACATGTTTGAAAATTTAACTACAATTATTAAATTAAATGCATTAATAAAAAATCGTTATCATTACAACAATTTTGGCTACTAATAAAACTAAACGTCGTGGAGATTTCTTCTTTAGATATTGATAGCAACCTTTTCGTAATACAAGACCATATAACCCAAGTGAGCAACATCACGAAGCATATTCATTTATATTTCTTTCTACCAGATGTATGTGTGCATGTTATCAATTCAGGTATCAGATCTTCTGTTCTAGTTAACTCGTTCCTATCTTATTCTATTAAATCTCATCCACACATTTATGTGAAGTTCACATAAATGTATGGACTAGATTAGGTAACACAAGGTTGGAACACCCTAATGGAAATACGGTGCTCCAACCCATCAATTCATTATTCTTCCACCTAGCGCTCAAACAATTCATTACTTCAATGCGCTTTGGTGAAATTTTTTCATCATAACAAATTGTTGCGCTTAGGGATGCAGTGAGTTTTCAACCCGATTAATATCCGCACTACCCGATCCAATGAATTTAGATATGGGTAGTAAATCGTAAAAATCGATGGATATGGATATGGATATGAGTTGAGTCATAAAAAA
>JAOSBM010000003.1:30253680-30270314 GCA_027568955.1 Erythroxylum tenue
GCAGGAAAAACAGTAAAGCTCTTAAATCATGCCGAAAACAAAACGTTTCAAACAGTTCTGATCCACTTGTTTTTCCCAATTCCAATCTAAGAGTTCAATTCTCTTTCAACTCCAATCACAGTGCCTTTTATCAAGCCACCATTCTCTCAAATATCAAACATGAAAAAAGCCAAGACTGAACCTCAACTGCTCTCTTTGAATCCCACTCCACAACTTGAGAGACTGCTCACGCTTCAAATATCAAAATTAACCATCTTACGTGACAGATTCTCTTCTTCAGCAACTTGACTGAACCACTCTGAACAAAAGCATCTCTAAGCATCTAACATCTCAAAGACCAAGTTTAGCAAGCCAGAAAAACAAAATAGAGAACAAACATAATTAAGAATACAGCCATATGATCTTTCTTTCTTTTCTTTTTGGAAAAGGAATATTATCCTCATAGAAACATGCTTAAAATTATTACTTACCTGTAATTCAACATCAAACAATAAACAAACACGGAAACACTCAAATTTAAGAAATTAGAACAAATTTATTGAAAACAATTGAAAATTCAGAAGAGCTCCACTAGTTCTTTTTTCCAAGATAATGAATTTATCGCTTCTCTAAATCTCCCTGAAAGACGCAAAATACAAAATTATACACCGAATATTTTTTTAAATCTCCCTGAAAGACGCAAAACACAAAATTATACACCGAATATTTTTTTAAATCTCCCTGAAAGACGCAAAATACAAAATTATACATCGGATATTTTTTTAAAAAAAGAGGATTATATACTTGTTTCTCGAAAATAAGCACTTAATTGAAGACCATATGTTGCAATGATCTTCTTATTCATCTTCTTGTTTAGAAAATTTCTCGCTCTCTCCAACCAGGAAATTGGAAACGAACAAAAAAGGGAATACCTGACTCTCAACGATTTTGCCGAACCGGCTAAACGCGCTCTCGAGCTGTCGTTCAGTGACGTCCCAAGACAACCCACCAACGAATATTCGATTCTCCTCCTTCCCGGCCATCTCTCTCACATAAAAAGCTCACGCACTTAACTGCTCCAAGAAGACAAGTGTGAGTTTTTTAACACAAACACCATAAAAAACGTGAAGAGATCAGAGGAAAAGGAAGCCATTATTACCTGGAACTCGATTGTATCAGCAAGCAGACGGTGAATTTCGAAACCCTAGCGAACAGATTTTGGGGATCTTTTCACGGTAGGTTTGCTTTTCTACTTCGTTTTATGCTTCGGACCGGATTATGGATAGAAAGGCCCTACTGAGTGTTGGGCCCAAATTGCTTTGGGGCCTTTTATTTGATAAAGTTTTATATATCTTCAAATTTTAACAAAAATATTAAATAACAATTATAATTAGATATTTGGGATCATGCCATTTGATTATTTATTTTAATTATTATACTTTAAAAACAATTATTGTTATAGGATCATGTGATCATTTCACTGTTTCATTCATCATATTTAATGAATTATTTATTTATTTTTATTTTAAACCGATAGAATATTGATTTTCTTAAGTGAACAAGTTTTATCTTTCTTAAATTATGAATAGATGAAAAATTAAAAGAATGTGACAAAAAAAAGTATAATAGGTAAATAATAAATTTTAGAACATGAAAATTTAAATAAAAAGATAATATCATAATTATGTTTTAATTTTCAGTTTTAATTTAATTATAAAAAAGATCTTAAACTTATTACTCAATTTTACAATATTAGCCCAACTTTAAAAAGTAACATGATCTAATTTTTAATTTTTAGCAAAAATATAACTCAATATTAAATTCTCCATTAATGCAGACAATATGACAAGTCATATTAAATTAATAATTTTGTTACGTAACGATCATAAATTGTATTTGTAACATAAATGAATTTTATTATATAATAATTAAAAATAGCAAAAATTTTAAAGTAATTATGAATTACTCTATGACTATTTCAATTTTTGTTTTGAATTTATTAAATAAAAAATTCATATGTGGTACAAATTCAATATTTGACAATCATGTCACAAAAATATTATTTTGATGTAACTTTTATTAATAGAAAATTTAACATCGAATTATTTTTGTTAAAATTTGATATTTTGAACATTTTAATAATACATTTTTAAGTTCGGACTAATATTGCGAAATTGAGTTAAGTTTAGAATTTTTTTTATAATTAACCCTCAACTTTATGACAATATTTATAAACTAAAAAAAATTGCAACGGTTTATTATTTTTTCAAATAAAAAATTGCAACAATTTGCTTGAAATTAAGGAAATTACACTGTACTTGTTAATAATATACAATTTAATGAGAATGTGGTCAATATTATTCAGGAAGAAGCGGCAGCCTGGAAAAGCTGGTACCTACTCCATTGCTAAGTGAGCTTGAGCTTGAGGCTAAGGTTATAGTTGAATGAGTAGATTTTGGGGGTTTTGAAGATGTCTTCTTATTTGTTCTCTGGGGAAGAATCTGCAACCTGGGATTGAGCTCCGTACCTGAATTTTCAGCTGCCAGCTGATAGCTTTCTACCAGCTCTAGCTGCCGGGCTATTATTTCCGACCGTCTTGGAAGAAGCTCCACCGGTTCGCCACCTGGGATTACTATGTATTCGATGGCAAGTCGAACTTCCTATAAATAGAAAATGTAGAGATTGTTATGGAACAATACTAATGCAAGTTTGAGGATACAAAGTCTGGAATGGCAATAATCTTGATGCATATGCTCTTCCTGAAATCATAGTCATCTTCATGACAACTTATTTCGATCAAGTCGTATATGAAATTTAGAGCAAATACTGATTAAAGACAAACTAATCTATAAAAAAAAAGGATCAATTTGCACCTCCAAGGCATCGATTTCTTCTAAGGTGGGTTTTCGTGTTGGAGCATCATCTTGAATTTCAATGTCAAAGGAGCTTTTGCTTGGCTCTTTTGCTGTTGGACCAAATGATTCAATTCTAAGAATCATACGAAGAGCCTTGACCATTTGTGCCATGGTATTTGACTGCAAATGTAACATACAAAAGGTCTGGTTATTCAGCAAGGATGTCATGCATCATCCTTCTAATTGGCTCTCGTTCCCGTGCCATTTGTTAATGCTCGATGCATAACCATGTTCATGTCACATAACTTTTACAATCAAGAACAAAGAATACCTTGATAACAAATATTGGTAACTGGTGGTATTTAGCTACTCCACGGATCCATGGATTCTGCTTCAGTTCCGAACCGGATGCTAGAATTGCATCTGCTGTTCCTATGTCATTGGTTACATCTATTTCATCCTCAAGCCCCATTACCATGGCCACTTGTAACAGATCAGCTTCAAGTATCTAAACACAATGAATTTAAGATAATGATGTCAATCTCAATCACCAGGAGCACCTAATTATTGTGAAAGAACCTCCACAGCATCCGTGTCTTAACGATATTAAAGTGGAAGGCTGCCTAAGTTAAAAGCTTCAACTGATGTTACCTTGTAAGTATAGACTTGTATTGGAGCATTCCTCTTTGTCGTGGTGACACTTGTTCTCTGTCTCTTCAAGTGGCTTGGAAGATGATCTTCATCTTCACCAACAGACTCTATGGCATTGCCTTTGATATCAGTAGAAGCAGTTGGCTGAGATTCTTCTGTGAGATTCTTTTCAAATGCTGAAGTTGAATTCAACAAATCTTTGACTTCACTGTCCATTTGACGGATTTCAAATAAAGGAGTTTTACCTATCACCCAGAATTGATTCCAATAAGAACAAGTTGCACGAGGATTCAACCAGAAAAAAATGGAGATATTCTGCATCCAGAAAACATGAACAGTATACCTGCCAGTAAAGCATCTACAGTTGCATCTAATCTGTGATGAACACGACATTCAGTCCTTGATATCATCTCAACTGCACATGTAAACGTTGGAGGTCCTTTTCTCTCAAGAATGGTTTTCTGCACTTTCCTTTTCCTCGCCACCTCATCACCAAGAGTCACACTCTGTGTTATCAAATGATTGTCAAATTTTGTATTTGTCAGAAAGTGAAAGTTAGTCATGCAATTCCAAATCTCTTTGCAAGTCTGACAAAAATACTGATAAATGAAACATACCTATTTGTAAATGCAGATTTAGGGGAAATTAGATAAAAATAAAATTGGAGGGAGTTTCTTTGCACCTCTATGCCACCAACAAGAATCTGCAAAGAAGGGTTCTTTATTATGTTCTCTATAGTCATTCCATGGGCTGTCCCAACAAGCTGAACTCCACGTTGAGCGATAGTGCTGGCAGCTAAGGCTTCAAGCTCTGTTCCAATCTCATCAATTATTATAGTCTGAGGCATATGATTTTCAACTGCTTCAATCATGACCTTCAAAAGAAGTTATCAAGAGAAATGCAAAGTTCATATCCAACCATTTACCCAATATAGCAAAAATCAGAAGCAAGATCAGAACGGATACACACATTATGCTGCATATTAACATTTGGAACCTGCATCCTTCTTGCACGCCCAATCCCTGCATGAGGAACATCTCCATCTCCCCCAATTTCATTAGAGGTATCTACAATGACAACACGTTTTCCCTGGTCATCGGCCAACATTCTTGCTATTTCTCTACGCATACAGATAGCAGGGGGCAAAAAGGTCAGAAAGATTTATTAGCACAATGTAACATAATAATTGCTAGACATGCCAATTTCGACAACCAAATCGAAGGAGATCACAAGATGATGCATAACATGGATATTCTAGGAGGTATACAGAGTTGAATAATTAGACCACCCTCCAGGGCATGCAGTTCGATGGCCATGAACAAACCACAAACAAAAGGATCAATGTACATACACCAGCCTGAGATCGCCGTAGGAGAAATAAGTTAAACTTCCAAAATGAATACTTCAGTCAGTTGCTCATTTCACAGACATAAGACAAGAACAGTACCTAATCAAGGTTGTTTTACCCACTCCTGGAGGACCTATGAGCAAAATGGAGCCCCCACCCTCAACCAAGTCACGTATGATTTCAGCACTTCCAGATACAGCTCGTCCAACCCGACAAGTTAGCCCAATAATTTGCTTTTTACGGTTGCGTATTGCACTTATACGGTGCAGAGAGCTATCAATACCTGACCTATTGTCATCAGAGAATTCGCCAACCTAAACATAGACATCCATCACAATTCACGTACGCATTCAACCGCAGTATTAACAGGCTTGAAGTGAACTAACAAAGTCCCTTATCATTTTACCTTGGATACGGCATGTCTTAAATCCTCATGCTTTATAGGCTGCTCCGAGATCATCCAATCGCCAGATGGAAACCTTGCGAGAGGCTTCCTGCCCAAGTCCATAACCACTTCAGTCAACTCACAAATTTCTGCATGATCACACAGCTGTGTCCTCATTCTGAGGGGCAATAGCTCAAGAAGCAAGTTCAACTCAGAATTGGCAACCAGGCTCGAGCAAGCCGACGTGGAAGCAGAATTTCCCGATTCTGAAATTGGCTCATTTCCTATCTTGTATCTATCAGGTCTGCGGACCTCCGGGGAACGACGAATAAAGGGTGTGGCTGACTTCATCGAGGCGATTCGTCGATGGACACCACATGTTCGACGAAATGATGAAGAGACGGTAGAAAGGTAAGTGAGGGCTGAGAGTGGAACTTGGTGAGCTGAATAACATGAGTTCTGGATATCAATAAGCAGAAAGCTTGAATTGCAAGCTCTCATTATTCAGTTCCTTCTATTTTTACTTCTTCTTCTTCTTTCCCTGTTTTTATTCAGAAATCGGAACAGAAGTAGGGCTCTTTACAAGGTTCGTACCCTTGAAGGAAGATTCGTTTCGGATCTCCCCTTTGGATGCTGGGCTTGCTATGTTCTTCTCTTTTTGATTTTTATGCACAATTTGTGGTGTTAAGAGTGTGAAATGTATAGACTTCGAAAGTTGAAGAAGATTCGAAGGTATCTCCTGTGTGATTAGAGGGGAAGGGATTGTGGGGTCGATAAGCAGAAGACGGAACCACCACACAACAACAGATGACGACAGGAGCTGAAAGGACACGTGGGGCCTGCGGACCAAAGTTTGTCGTTTAGAGTGGGCCGAGTTACCTCTTTGCGGGTGGTTTTTCTTGGCAGAACTCTTCACAACAAATTTTCAGAAATTTGGCGAGAAAGTTGTTGAAACGAGAAATGATCGACGGTTGAGCTAGTTTCCAGGTTTAGCTTCTCTCAACCTGAGAGTTTTAAGGCGGACGAAAGTTGAAAATTTCAACCTTGGATCGTTCCTGAAGAGGAAAAGAATTCCAGGAAGCAACCTGTTAGAACAATAGCAGCCGGATTTGAATGGTTGTAAACATAAGAAAATCACCATGTGAAACCAATGATTAAACTTGTATCATAGTAACTTACAGATTCCTGAAAAATTTTCCGATCTCAAGAAAGTGACATTACTTGTATGTAATTCTGAGACAAGCAAATTATGCTGCAAATCCGAACAATGCATGTATGATTACAATAAATCATGATAACCTATCGTGATTACATTAGTTGTGTTCTTAATCCAAATCATGGAGAACCAAAGGCAATACATTATCTTCTGAGTGAAAAGCAATGCAAGTTCGATTGCAACTCTAAGATGCATATGATCGATTTATATTTACTCAGTGGTTAGCAACTAGCTGTGGTAAAGATTTATATATGGCTATATGCTGTACAAGGATGGAGGAAGCCCCCAACCGATATCTATATCTAATCCCAGCCCAGAAGTGCTTTCTTTACACCCTCATCAATCTTGTTTCTGGGCACTGTAAAACCATTGCCTTCGTCAATAAGTATTCTATATACTTCCCATTCCCGATCGTGTATTATATGTCTTCCAATCTCCACCTGAGAAGCCAATAGAAAATTAATGGTACTGTTAGATTATCTTAAATGACATTCTGTCAGGGATCAAGACTGAAACCAGGTTGGTACCGAGAAGATGCCCGTGTTGAGACTCTTGAGAGCCAAGGTGATATCGTGGAAGACAAGGGGGCGGCCCCTGCCGGACAACTCAACAGGGTTGGAAACAAGAAGTTCTGTGTCTGGACCACGACTAGCAACAGCAACTCTAAGGGGACGCAGAAGCTCCATTCTCAAACGGGAACATAATGCATTTTGTTTATTGGGGTCAACAATCTTCTTGCCATCTGCTTGCTTTATGAACAAGTCCACCTCACAGTTTCCTTTGAGGTTTGCAAAGAACCGTCCATAAGAAGTCTGACAGAAACCACAAAGCTAACAGAGTAAGGCTACAGACAATCAGTTGTAACTTAACCAATTATAAAACCACCATGAAACACTTATGCTTCAAAGAAGCTTGTAATGTCCCTAGTCATTTTATTTCCATGTTGGGATGCCAACATAATGCCTGAGCAAACTCACAAGGAAACTGGTGATTTCTTGAAATTCAATTACCTAGAGATAGCATCTTTGAATTTTATGTCGTGAACTGGGAAGAAATCACGGACTGAAGGACCACCTTACATAGAAAATCTGGTCTCTTAATCATCAAAATTTTCCCATATCTTTATTTTCTGACAATTTTCCAACTTATGCCCAGTACTTAATCCACAGAAGACCTCAACAATCCAACCCTTTGTGTCAATTATTCATCTGGTTACTAAATAGTTAAATTGCAAAGTTAGTACCTGGATATTATAATCCTTCAAGGTCCTCATTATATCATAAATGAGTCCTTTATGGTCCGTGCATAGAATTTGAACAAGTGTGTAAGAGCGGCTGAGATTGTTATCCACCATAACAGAGATGGAGTTGGGAGCAAGAAATCCACTTCGGTGATAGTCATGCTGAGGAAACTCCAAACTAAACATGTCTTCAATGACTGCAGAAGGAAGAAATGATGAATCCTGAGAACATGCAGTAACTTCTGCTCCCACAGATTCAATCTCACAGCTTATCAGTGCATCCCCTAGTATATCTCTTAAATACCGAATGGTTTCCTCCTGTCTCTTTTTGGTATGAAGAAGCTCCCTGATGAACATAAACCATAAGTTTGACAAAAGCAGATGCAGAACTAGATGCATACAAGCAGGCAGATTGGGTAGCTTATTTGGTTGTAGCTAAAACATCTGCATGGATATTGTGACTTCCAAATGCAATCAAATCACAAACTGGATAAGGTAAACAGAATCAAAACAATGGTCCATAATAAGTCTGAAACAATATACACAATCAACTACAAATCTTAATTTCAGGCAGAAAAGAGTGAAAACTGTTTATTATAGGTTTGATACTGATACAGCCGATGAACTAAGCTATAAAACTGTAAAAAGTTAAAAATACCAAAGAAAACACTTAAAATAGTGGAGAGGTTAAGAAAAAAAATGAGACAAAGCATTACTGTTGAAGTCCGAGGATCACAAACCTTGTATCAGTAATGAAAAAGAGATCCATGACTCTCCCATCAGGAGCAGTAGACACCTTGACTCTCTTGATGGTTAATTCCAGCTTCCAAAGAACCTCCGAGACATCTAAAAGAAAATTCAGATTGTAACCAAATGCTAACTGCAAAAACATAGCTGTCTAACCATCCTCTATGAGTTCAGAAAGAAATAAGAAACCAAAATCATACCTGTAGTAGTCTTTGACAAGGAAAAAAAAAAGAAATGAAATGAAAAAGAATATCTTAAGCACTCAATGAGTAAACAATATCAATTTGTTTCTGAGCAGTATTAGTGCAGAAAGACCAATGTCCTGGAATTTCCAAAGGAGAAATGTATGGCAGAATCATACTTAAATAGCCAAACTTTTTCTAGAATGTGTATCTGAAAGAAGTAAAGAAATACAGAAGAGTATAGAAAAACAACTTAATCATTATTACATAAATTACGTGAAATGAAAACTCAACATTGCCATTACAAAAATTCCAAACCCTTGCAGGAACCCCAATATTCTTGCAGATTTTACAACTGAACCATTAAAGATTTAAAATTCATTTGCAAAGCAATGGAAAGCCTATTGAATTAAATGAACAGGCAGATAGATAAGGAACTTAACTACAAATGGCAGGACTTCTTGATGGAATAGAAATTGTATGCATTGAATCAATTAGACAAAGGCTGGTTCCTCTATTAAAATAGTTTTTCTCCAAATACATTTCAACACTATTTTAGCCTGTCAGCTTATTTCTTATCATAATAGTTCAAATAAGATAACAATTTCATCAAAAAACAAGTACTGTGGACATAAACAATTTCATGGAAACAACAAGTACTATGTAGTACTATGGACATAAACAGATCAATCAAATAAGATTTGTCATTGGTAACTTAATATCCAGCATTGGAAAATCAAGCCTACATAGCATAGAGCTACGGCAGATCAAGTATACTTAATGTAAAGCTATATAGGATTTTGAGACTATAGTCACTCGTAAGAATGGCAATATTTTTGAGCAGCAACAATAATAAACATCAACCTAATCATGTTATGGATCAAATCCCTTTTCCCAAGTCAAGCATAAGGCAAACCCTGAATTCAATCGAAAAGCAGGCTTCTCGAATAATATCTATGCACTAGTATAAATCATTTTGGCATGACGTTAACCAATGAAGTACCATGTAAAAGTCCTTCTCTGTCACAAGAACACCAGAACTTCAAAAGAAAAACATCTGATGGCTTTGGCTGCTGGTCATCTGGGTGATAGTAATCAATTTCAGATGTTGAGAAGTACGATGGGCATACCTCCAACAACCTCTTTTTCAACAGACTCCACCTCGTGTTTGGCTTCCCCATCACCCAAAACACTAGGTAGCCCCATTTCCCATCCGTTTGTAAATCTAACAAAGCAGAGTTACACAGAAAAAAAACTTAATGAGCACTCTTGTGTCTTCACTGCTCACATCAATCCAGAAAATGCAAATCGAGGAAACACATGTAACAAATGATGCCGGTCACCATGATAAGAATAATCAAAATGCAATTCATCACTTCCTTAGCTTCTGAACTTTTATCAGAAAATCTCAGATACATCCACCAAAATTAAGAAACAAAGAAAGGTATAGACAAGAACACTGGAGTTGCCCATTTCTGATTCTCCATCAAAGTTTTAGATCCAAATCACAAACTCCCAATTCGAAGCCAGAAAAGCATACACCCGCCATTAAAGCCGGCGTAGAATGAACTTTAAAAACAAAACGCTAAAACTATCGGCAAATTTCATAGCTTTAATTCTAAACAACCAAAAAGAAAGATGAAAAACAACAGTAAGAACAAGTGAACAACCCAAGTAAAAGCTTGATTACCTCCTCTAGAAATGCTTAGCCCAAACAGCAAGATAGTTCTGCACAAATCACAGCCAAGCCCAGTCTTGTCAGGACAATTTACCGTAATCACATTACACTCTCCAGGCCTCTCTGCTTGCCTAATCACCACCGCATCCTCGCACAAGATTCCCATTTCCTTTTGCCTCTCTTTAGTTTCAAATGGTAGTAGAAAATTAAGTAGCTTCGAGTAAAGGAAGAAGCCTTTTCAGTTTGATGCTTCCTGTTGTTGCTTATGCATCGGATATGTCAAAACCATAAGAGTGACTATCAAACCAACACAACACACCTAAGATTGTTTCTTTTGTTTTTTTCTTTTTAATGGTTCTTCCATGGCAGCTGGATTTATCTCCTGGTCTCGCTTTGACTTGTTGGGCAAGCTTTCCATTTCATCAATTTCTCGTCATTTTCGTTTTCACAGTTGAAAAAGCTTCACTCATGTGGGCTCGGATTAGGTGAGTGTTAGTACGTGGGGGCCTGTAATTGGTCTGTATAATACAAATTCAAATTTACATAAACTTAAGACTCGTTTTCGGAAATTTCACTAAAACAACCTCATTTTGGGTCTAAATGCCCAAATTGGACCAAAGTTTTTTTTTAATTTGATTAATTTAAGACGAAACAATAGAATATGTTCAATTAAGGATCTTGTTGGCATTTACATGTTATTATATGAATGAATGCAATGACAGGCAATTTCAACGAGAATTGCCTTTTCTTTTTTTTAGGTTTTTTTTTTATAATAGGAGAATTACAAACATACTACGTTACGAAGCGGGAAAAGGAAACCTCAGATATATCCTCGAGAAAGATAGTAGTATAATCCACAGGCAAGTTTTGATACCAATAGACACCTAATTCTAGAGACTTGGCTTGGTTGGCTAGCCAATTCGCAGCTCGAATGCTAGATGATGAAGCTGCATTTGGGATAGGGATATACACAAAACAACTTTGTAAGCTAAATTGCATTTAGACACTGTAAAGGAGATCATAAGAACTTTTTATATAGCATGCTAGACCTATGAAGCAAGGGAGAAAAAAGAAAAGGAATTCTACTAGTATGAAGATAACCCCCAAAAAAAAATCACTTATAATCTTTAAAAATCAAAAGGATATACAATATGTACATTGCCAATACAATTGCATTTAGACATTGTTCTAGTACATAAAACCATTTTCAAGTAATGCTTTAAACATACAACTATTTCCTATATTGCCTTCATTATTTAGGCTAACAAACATAAACAAAAGCTTAAACAAGTTACAAATTTTCAACACTTTGCTAAATGTCTTTCATTACTACTCCTTAAGGCATGTAACTCATTCTTCAACGTCGCTTTCGAAAGAATGATCAGGCCACGGCCTAGCCCGTGGCCCATCCGACCTTAGCTCGTGGTCTGGTTTGGCTGACTATGGTTGACTCGTGACCCACTTGTGATCTGGTCAAATCGAGTTAAAATTGAGTAGAGTCAATTTTGACATCCCTAATTACTCTATAATATGTTAAGATTGTCGATTAGATTCAACCCGATCTGACTCATTTTCATCCTTATTTTTGATCATATTAGTTATTGTAAGTCTAGCAATAATCTTAAATTAGGACTATGGTTTTAAATTGCAAATGCAAAATAATTTGTAATTATGGGAACAACCATTATAATTGTGATAATAAGTTATTATTCAGATATAATTTTTTTTAAAAAAATAGATCATGTAAAAATAAAGATAGTGATTATTGTTGAGATTTTCAATTATGCATACAATTATTATAATTGTTATAATAACTTATAATTATAATATTATTTCTAATTGATAATTAAAATTTTTACCTTAATTTTAAAAAATAAAGATAGTGAATCTCCTCTTAATCAACAATTATTCACGCAATATTTATAATTCATAATTTTTATTTTATTCTAGAATTCAGGGTATACTAAAATAACGTGGTATCCATTTTTTATTTTTGGAACCACATATAATGCATCAGAGTTAATTTAAGGCGATAATAATTAACCTTTTAAAATTTATACAAATCATTCCAAAAAGTTCTTTTTTTTTCTAATATAAATTGTACGTCAAATCAAATGTAACGTGAAAGTTCATTTATTAGTTTTTTTAAATGAAAAACCCGCTATTTTATATTTAAATGTGCATTAGGTAAATCTTTGTATTGATATAATAGCCTGTTAATCGGGTACTTCGTATTAGGCAAGTCCTGTATAATATACTCGATCAAAAGAGCATAGATAAGAGAATCAAACATAGGACTTTTTAGTCCTATGCTCTTCCACTCCACTAAATCGACTACCCTTAGAGATTCATCTATTAGTTACATAAAGAAAAAAAGGGCAATCAATTTTAAATTGTCCATCTTTTATGAAGTTTTCAATTTAGTGTTCAAACCTTTAAATTTTTCAATCGAGGGATTAACTTTTTAAAACATTTTTAAAAATATTAAATATTTTTAAATATAATGTCTCTTTTATCATCCCATTTAAAGTCAAGTATCAAATATTATTGCCGTAACACATATTATAATTTATTTATGTATGAATCTGAATTGGGTTAAACTTTAAATAAAAGGTTAAATTTTGATAATCTTTTTAAGTTTTTAAATTATTTTATAATTTTAGATAAAGTTTAAATTATTCAAATCAAAGTAAATTAAGTGTTTTTAGTTCAAATTAAATTTTAAATCGAATCGAATTAAAATAAAAATGTCAAATTTAAATGTGATTTAAAGTTTAATTATATATAATGGGTTGAAAACTTCAAAGACACGTAAGACATTTAGATTCAAAGTTCAAACTCTAACGTCAGAACAACGTACCATGTTTGTCTCATCTTTTACGTTATAATATTTAAATAAATATCCAATCCTTGTGCTTCCACAAGCACTAATCAGAGCTTAAGCTTTGGTAATAAATATCTAGACGGTTCTTTTGGCTGTTAAGTAACTTCGATACAACCGAGGCCACGTCAAACTTCACGATAATATCGTTTCCGGATAATTTGGAAAGACGATATCATGTGTGAAAGCGTGTCGTCTCTGGAACCGTCTGGTCCGGATTTGATCACCTACGACGTCCCCGTTCGCTTATCCATTAAGGTTTCTACCACGTGACTGCTGCATTTTGACTCGTGGATCTTCACGTGCTTTGACTAATTTCGAGGGCAATAGTCTCTATTTCAAATGTTTAAATACTCGATAAGTCCATAATCATTTAGTGATTAAAATATTTGAATTACTAATTTGAAAGGTTACGGTGAGTTGGCAAGAAACTTTTTTTTATTTAAGTGAGGTCGCGGATTTAAATCGTCCTTATGTATGCAACCGTTTAAAATTTAAGGTTAAAATTTTACCTTCCGCAACGGACCTACTCGGTTCGAGCAAGAATTAGTCTAGAAGTGAATGACTTAAAGATGTCATCTCATAATTAAAACCCTCCTACGACACCTTGTGAGAAAAAAAAAAGAATTACTTACTCTAATTGGGATGACAATGATCGAGTTAATTTGTTAGATTCGGATTAACTTAGGCATAACTTGAAGATTTTTAAAAATAATACTGTGTATTACTAAACTTCTCCAAAATTTATGTACCAATTAAATTTTTTTATTGTTGTTTAATAAAAATTTGACTTGTTATTATTAATTAATTGAGACAATTTTATAAATCAACTATTTTTTAAAATTAAAATTAAAATAATAATTTGTAATAATTTTCTTTAATTAAAATTTATTTTTTAAGCTCGTTTTAAATTCTTTAATTTTATGTAATCTTTACTACATACTAATCTTATAACTATCTAATATTGATTTATCAATTTTAAACTTTAAACTATGAAAGAGAGAGCATGATTATAGAAATATTTTTTCATCTATAAATGAATCTTAATTACCTTTCCTTCGTGTGTATCAACTTGCTATTAACTTATATTTTTAAGAAGTAATGATTAACAACTTTATGTGTAAAAATAATATTATATCTAGTTTCAAAAAAAATAATATTATATCTATGAAGAATCGCAAACCCAGCGTAAATAAAAATATTGCAATCCTAAATTCATTTACCCTACCTGAACCAAAGTGGGTATGGAGCCGTCGTCAAAAGTAGAGCCGGAACAATTGATTTTGCTATCTTCGGTTTACATCAGGGAGTCTTTGAACCCAAGATAGCCGAAGCTATTGCTTGTAGATCCTTTTTGTCCTGGGCTGATCAGCACCTCCAAGGCTCATGCTCTATTGCAGTGGATGCTCAGGAAGTTGTTTACTCCCTTCACTCACCTATGGACGATTCCTCTGATTTTGGGAAAATTATTGATGATTGTGTTAGTATTCTCAAGCGTAAACCTGAGTTTTCAGTGCGCTGGGTAAGTAGGCACTACAATGTCGATGCTCACCAGTTAGCTCGACACTCTTATTTGTATGCCCCTATTTAGGTTTGGGATTATTACCCTACCTTTGTTTAATGCAAGTTTCAGTTTATATATATATAAAAAAATTCATTTACTACGTTTAACAAACATACTAATAGTAAAAGAACAGACAAAAATAGATACTTGGAATGTGATGATTAATCAATACGAAACTTCGAAAATATGAAGTCTCTATATACTCTACACTAATACGTCCCGCTTTTAATACTTAATATGGCAATAGATAAATTTGAGAAACTCTTTCTTCAAGAATAGAGAAAACAATTTTCTCAAACTTGACTCTCATTATTATAATCTACATTATGATGACAAATATATAAATTTAATCAGGGACTTATCATATTAGAATAAATAATAATAATTAAAATATAATAATAAAATCATTTGTCATATTGTTAATCAAAATTAATAATCACACAATTAAGTTGTTCAATCTATTATATAATGATTGGGTCATGGGCATAATTCCAACAATCTCAACCTAATTTTAAACTTTTCAAATTATTAATTAATTTTTAATCGATAAAAACATAACATATATAATAAGTAATAAGTAATACGTAATAAGTAATATTTTTATATTTTATATTTTATAAAATGGTATTTATATTTTATAAGAACTAAAATTTTAATCTATACATTTTCAATAATTTAGTTCTATTTAAATTTGTATTTATAGACTGAAATTAATATTTTTTGTGAATCTTATTATCTTACCTTAGTTTATTAGTTTATAAATAAAATATTCTAAATTGGCACAAATAACGTAATTTAATTAATGTTAATAAATTCTACAAACCTTCACTTTCTCTAAGATTAGTTTCAAGATCTTCTAGTTAATATTAGTAGCTCATATATACTTTTTAGAAGTGTTATAATTTGAGGCAAAGAATCAAACGTTCTATTTTATACAATTACTTTTTATTCTTTCATCTTTTTATTTTTAATACGAGAATTTGAAAAAGAGATTATATAAATAAAATATGTTATCTGTACTCCAATCACAAAATTTATAAAAAGCTTGGAGTTGACTTATTTTAGTTATGTTTTAATATTTTTAAAAATATTGAAATTTTGGCTTTGACTTGTTATAAATGAATTTTTTTTAGAGATGACAACGGGTAAAACCATGAGCGAAAATTCAAATATTTTTAATGGGTCGGCTTATGGACTAAATGAGATCCAACCCGAATCGAGACTCATTTTTTCTAATTAAAACAATATCGTTTTATTTAGAAAAATTAGGTACCAAGTAAGCTTGACTTTGAACAATTCAGACTCAAACTCAATTTAAAAAAGATTTTGTTTTATGTTTTTAATTTTGAAAAATTATTTTAAAAATTAGCAAGATCAACCCATTGTCATCCTTAATTTTTCGTCTTATGTTATCATAGACAATTATAGATTATTTAATATTTAATATTTAATTAGACTTAACCAAGTTATCAAAATCTAATCGAAACTTAACTTTATCTAAATTACTCAACTCCTTAGAATTTAAGTAATCCAAAATTTAATCAGATCTGAACTCGAGTCAATTCTTTATATTTTGATTAAACTTTGAGTGGAAATTAAATTTCATAAATTTTTTTAAATCAAACTTAATTTATAAATAATCCGAACTTAATCTATCCCATTGAGATTCCTCACCTTCCGCTACAGGAACTCAGATTGTCAAATCTTACGCTGCGTTTGGTTAGCGTCTTCAGTAGACAGGGACGGGACGGGACAGGACAAGACGGAACAGAACAAGAATTGGAGACAGTGAGATGTTTGGTTGCGGTGGACAAAATAGAGATTTTTGTCTTTGTCCTGAGTACAAAAATGTGTTTGGTTGCCGGGGACAGAATAGAAAATAGTGTTAATGACGGAAATGCCCATGTA
>JAOSBM010000003.1:30270414-30281473 GCA_027568955.1 Erythroxylum tenue
CAAATAATATTAATTAATTAATAATATTAATAATTAATTAATGTTAATTAATATTATTAATTAATATTATTATTAGTGTTAGGTTTAGAAAGATGAGGCTATTTTGGACATTTCCAATTCTTGTCCATAGGACAAGAATTTTCGTACCTCAATTTTGAGATGAACAAAAATTTCTGTACAAAAATTTCTGTTCTCGGTAGGCAAACAATCCGAATGACAGAACATTTGTGTCCTCGTCATCCGTCCTCAGGCTCGAGGACGGTAACCAAACGCTGCATTAGGTTAAGTAGTTCTGTTGACATTAGTGACGGATTGATTGTCAATATAGAGCTAATGACTAATGAGAAGACATTTAATTAGAAATGTTATTGGGTCGGGCTGAGCCCGGGCTACCCTTGGCCTAGCCAACCCGAATAGTCACTTTTTTAAGAAAAACTTCCAAAACGACGTCGTTTTGAAAGTAATAGTCGGGTCACGAGTTAGATCGGGCTAACCCGTAGTATGTCATTTTGAAATTAACAGTCGGGTCACAAGTCAGGTCGAGCTAGCCCATAGTCAACCAAGGTCAAAATCGGGCCGGGCCAAACCGGGCCTTT
The DNA here is from genome assembly GCA_027568955.1 of Erythroxylum tenue. Taxonomy (NCBI): domain Eukaryota; kingdom Viridiplantae; phylum Streptophyta; class Magnoliopsida; order Malpighiales; family Erythroxylaceae; genus Erythroxylum; species Erythroxylum tenue. The sequence goes on from JAOSBM010000003.1 coordinate 30,271,011, forward strand.
TTTTTAACATTTCTACATTTAATTATGGTGCAAAGCGACGTAAGAATAATACATTTGAAAATTGAAAACGTTGTAAATGAAAAAACAAAGAGGAAAATAAATAAATAAATGCAGTGGCAGCGCATTTCAGTTGTGCTGCTTTCATTCAAGGACGGTGGTAGAGTTCAGTTATGATATATCCGGTTCTTCTTCGATGTGGGCCCAAATAACTCTTAGGTGTCATTGTTTGAGATTTATCAAACAGTTGGCTTAGTAAGTTAGAATTTGGCCGACCCAACCCAAATAATTTTATTAAGTTTTGAGTAGCGTTAAAGTTTTTTATTTTTAATTTTTGAACTTTAGGTCGAAATCAAGCTATTCACTCAGTTTAAAGTTCAAAATTTTAGTCCAAGTTTAACAGAACAGACTCGAGTTTATTGAAGCCTTGGGTCAAATGTTTTGAAAAATTAGGTCTCGATTTGAGCTCAAGTTCAGATTGCTTAGGCCCAACCCTGCACCTATTATTTTTCTCTTTTAATTTAAAAATTTAGGTTTGGTTGTGTTGTGTCAAAGCTCTAGCTCGAGCCTTGCTATTTAGGCATCAATGAGGCCTCAAGTTAGATCTAAACCCTAATGGAAGTTATTAGGTTAGGGCGGGCTGGCCTGTTACCATCCTTAAAAATCATTTCGTTCTAAAATATTAAATTAAAAAATTAAATCGGTTGGTCTGATAAATCTTTAAATTATTCGATTCTGATTAAGCTCAAGCTCGGGCTTACCTTACTAAGTTCATTGCTATTTATATCAAACAACCATAAAAGAATAATTATGATAATTATTACCATATTAAATATCTTAAAATATGAATAAGGATATAAAATATATTTCAACTTTATTTTATAGTATTAAATATCATGATTTATATAAAAAAAGTATATCTACATCCTCATAAAAAATTAATAGTATTTAAAAAACAAATTTTTACAAAATTTAATATTTAGAATTTTGATCTAGAAATTTATATATATACTAACAATAATGTTAAAAAATAAAAAGTGTAAATGTCATCAAAATTTGTGAAAGTAACTTACAAATTATTCTAACTATGATAATGAAACTTATTTAAGCACTATTGAATTATATTATTAACAAAGATATACGAATATTTATTTTCATAAGTTGTCATATATGATGTCATAAAAAATTTAATATATTTCTAATAAATTTTAAAAAGCTACATAATTTTAATTAAGACTGAGTAAATTGTTGAATGCTTATAAAAATTTATTAATTACGTGATTTGAATAAATTATTTAAAGATTAACGACTCGTAATTAGGTATTACAATCAAATTAATTAGTCTTTAAAAATTCAAATATGCCTTCACTTTTAACTAAGACTCTTCATCAAAAAATTAAATTAAAAAATAAAAACATCTTTTTATAACTTTAAGACTTCGGGTTTTAGATTGGACCTGAATGATCCGAATTTGAGCCCAATCTGAAGTTTAAAATTTTGAAAAAAGATTAACCTTGGCCCAAAATTCAGAGCTTTATTGTTATCTGTCCTTTACTCCTTTTACCCTGCATGGAAAAGATCAAAACCCAACCCTAACAATGGGTTGAGTTGGGTTGGGTTAAGTCTGGTACCCAAATCACGGTCTAGCTCAAATTTTTTTATTTTTAAATTGAAAATAGAAAAGGACATGGCTTTATAGTTCTTGAGAGTGTTTTGAAATTCGGACCGGACATCGAACTGAAAGTTTTACTGGTCATCGGTTTGACCGGTCGATCGGTTCGACCGATCAAACCGGTGTGACGTCATAATTATGCTATAATTATATTTAATTATATATAATATTAAAAATATTAAAATACAAAATATATCAAATAATATAAAAAATAAAAAATATATTGAACCAGTGGTCGTACTGGTCGGACCGGTTCTACCGGTTCTCACTGGTTCAATTGAGAACAGGTTTTTAAGAGTAAAACGGACCGAATAGCAGACCGGTCACAGGTCGAACCGGCTGGTCCGCTCCGATTTTCAAAACAGAGATTCCCGAATTTCAGACTATAGCCTAAACTCGATCCTAATCTAACATTATGTTTAATTTGAGGTTTAATAATAAAATGGAATAGAATGTAATATTATTCTATTATTTTAGAAGAAGGTTTACAATGAAATGAAATGAAATAGAACGAAAGAGAGACTTTTATATTACATCTTCTCCGGGACAGCACAGGTAACTGGTTTGGGAGCTTTAGCTAGAATTTCGGTTGGTGTTCTTTGGTGTCAGCGGAACTCTGGGGAGTGTATACTGGCCTTACGCTTGCGTGAAACTTAGACTACCGATGACTCGAAGTTGAAGTGGACTTAGAAGTGGCAATTAACCTTCTCTCCTCCTCGACAAGACAGTCTGAGACTCACAATTCCACAATTTAGGGTATCAATGAACTTTTTACATGGAATTGGACTGTGGTGTATCAGCATATCTACCGCGAGAGCAACAAATATGCTGACTAGTTAGCGTCCTATGCAAAGCATATTGTACTAAGCAGGGGAGGATCCACAATGGGGGCAAGTAGGGGCACTTGCCCCCACTGTCCCCAAAAAATTTCCTCACTGTCTTGAAAAATTTCATGTAAAAAAATTATCATTTTAAATTTTGCCCACATAAAAAAAATTTATTCATTAAAATTTTGCCTCAATTAAAAATAAAATTTTGCCTCTATTTAAAAAAATTTCTGGATCCGCCCCTAAAACTAGGAACCACTTATTTTGAAAATACGCCTATTAGGTACCATGTACTCTTCTTGGAGGATCAATCGGGACTCTGTTTTCTTTGACTCATAATGTAATTTATTTTTCTTCCTTAAAAAAATAAAAAATAAAAAACTTCTGACTTGAAAAAATTAAGATAAAATATAAAATGATAAACAATGTTATATTATATTGTATTATAAATTTTTCACCTAATTAATATTTTATTACATTATATTATAAATCTTTTCATCATTTCTAATTAATAATTTTTAATATTATATTCATTTATATATTTTTTATTATAAATTATTCTGTTCTGTTTTATTCTATCAAAAATTTACGTTTAATTAAAAATAACCTAAATTTCCTAAAAGTTAAAAAAAATTATATAAAAAGGACAGAAACAAAACAAATTACATGCTGGGGCAGGGGGACAAGCCCCCGATTCATCGTCTGCTAGAAGTTTGACAAAGGCACAAAATCTGATCAGATTGGACCGGCGTAACCCCGGGCTTTATTGAACTCTATCGAAACTCTTAAACTTGGTAGGTGAAAGTGAAATAAACCGAAACGAATCTGTTTGGATACAAACTAATTGGTTAGTGGTCATGTCGATGGAACCTATGAATGACACACCATCATGACTGCACGCAACCGAGTAGTATGATCATCTCCTCCATGTGTTGCTAACAAGTAAAAGATGAGGCGTTGGTCATTCATTTTCGGCGACGCGATGGGTTACTTTCACTTACTTCAAAAAAGACACACCAAACTTGCCACTACCATTTTGGTCATGTATGATTCTGCGTATTTCCAGTTTCGTGTAAACCATTGGAATTGCAGCGGAGTCACTCAATAAATGATAATCCTTCCTTCCGATTTGGGAACGTATTCACCTACCGAAAAATACTGTGCCTTTACTCCTTAACCTTTAACCTATTTATTAATTAAGAGAGAGAAAAAAATAAATGAGTTATATGTATGAAAAATTAGGGCACAGTAATTCATGGTATACGTGAATACGTTCTTTGTACCAAAAAAATCTGTGCCTCTATTTAAGGACAGATCCACAAATTTTTTTTTGGAGTAGGACAAATTTTGGACGGAGATAAAATTTTATTTTTAACGAGGACAAAATTTTATATTTTTATGATATCAAAATTTAAAATAATAATTTTTATATGAAATTTATTGAAATCCTCGCTTGCTTCTAATGTAGATCCGTCCCTGCCTCTCTTTCTGGCCAGTCGATTCTTGACCTATAACTCTATTGTTCAAGAGATTTACGAACTGTTTGTACGGAACTGGACGGTGGTCCATCGTTACATTTATCGTGAAAAGAACCGTTATGCTAACTGGCTAGCGAGATATGCTGAACATGTTGCGTTCGACATTATTTAATTTAATCTTCCACCTATTAGGTATCATATACTCCTAAAAAATATGTCAAGAATCTGTTTCTCGAGATTCCTTATATAATCAGTTTTCTTTTTCCTCTTAAAAAAAAAGTTAGATATAAAGACAAAAAAAAAAAGACAACAATTTTCGACGTTCCGAAAGTTGCACCATTTATAAATTGTCAGGAGCTACAAGGTAGCTCATGCATTAATGGTGAAAGCTACTCTGTTATAGGGTTTGTAAAGGCACTGGATTCTGCAATCTTGTTTTTATTTGGTTCAAAATTTAATTGGATTTGAAATATTCAATTTGAGTTTCGTTCAATGAAATTTGAAGTATTTAATCTGAGTTTAATCTCAATTGTATTTTGAAATATTTGAAATTATTACTTATTAATATACAAAATAAGATCGTTTTGTATACATATAAAATGACCTTGTCTTATATTAAAAAGAATTTTAAATTATTCATAAAAAATGAGCTTTATTGCAATATTTTTAAAACTAAATATGTAACAATGACTCGGCCTGACCCCCTCTCCTATCGGACTTAAGTTCGATCTGTCTGCCTCTACCTAGGCTAAAAGTATCCGACTTAAGGCTCGAACTAAATTATATTTTTTTAAAAACAAAACGACTTCATTTTAAATTATCGGGCCTAGACAGTTGAGTTTGAGCCCAACTCTAGCCCAATCCCAGTCCAACTGTCACCAACCTTGGCCGGTCGGGCTTAGATTATAATAAAATTAGTTAAATGTTGAATAAAATTAAAAATTTTAAAATATGAGTAAAAAATATTGTCATTATTATTAAAAAATTTAAAATTTAATTTTAAAACTATTAAATAAAAATTAATTGGTTTACAATAGTTTATAAAAATCAAGCAGATTATCAAAATTAGTTGATTACTTAATAAGTTAAATGATTTTTAATAATAAATAATTTTAAAGTAAAATAAACCGAAAAGTTAAAAATCGAACTAAAAAATTAGCTACGGTGATATTAGACTTTTAGACTAATTCAATTTATTTTTAATTAATGTCAAAACAAAAATGCCCCTCTTTCTTATAGATCTATTTAAATATTTTCAGAATCATTTAATAATTATTTACTATTGCGCTTATAATAGAATTTATGATTATTTGAATTAATTAAATAATAAAATTTAAAATACATTTAAATTTAATATTATAAAATAGTATAAATAATTCAAAATAGTATAAAAAAATTTACATGTGAACCCACAATCCTATTATTTAAGTCAATTTTAATAAGTTATCATAATAATTTGTAATTTTTAAGATAAATTACTTTACGAGTTAAAAACTTAAAATTAGAGTATAGACCACAAATTTTACTTAAGTAAAACTTATAAATTCTGTTCTATCTTTACTCCTAACCGTAAGATTATATCACAGCTTCATTGATAGTGTGGAACAGTGTAAAGTAGATGTGTATCAGCGTATGTCTCTATAAAAACAAGGTGGTGTGTGCTTGAAGCATACGCTCAACAGCCACGAGCCTTTGATAATGGAAGTACACATAGTTTCAAGGGAAATGGTGAAGCCATCTGCACCTGCAACTCTTACTAAGAAGCCATACAAGCTCTGTCTATTTGATCAGCTCACTCCTACCACTTACTCTCCAGTTATTTTCTTCTACTCTAACAATCGTTCCAATTCCAATACCACCCAAGTTTTAGCTCATCTGAAAAGATCTCTCTCAGAGACTCTTGATTCCTACTTTTTCTTGTCTGGAAGAACTCGTGACAATCTCTTCATAGATCGTTTCAATGAAGGTGTTCCGTTCTTCGAAGCATCTGTCAGTGTTGGCTTGTCTGATTTCCTCAAACATCATGAACATGAATGGTTGAACCGTCTGCTTGCGTACGGACCTTTCACCAAGGAAGCACTCGACTCACCAGTGCTGGCTGTTCAAGTGACTGTGTTTGCTTGTAGAGGAATAGTGATTGGACTTTCTGCTTCGCATAAGCTCATCGACGGACCAACTGGTTCGTGTTTTATCAAAACCTGGGCTGCCATGTCCAGAGGTGATTTTAGAGATGTTACAAATCCTCAGGTCGACGAACCATCGGTGTACTTTCCAACAAGAGATTCCTTTCCACAAAACCACTTGTCTCTAATGGAAAGCTTGTGGTTCACTGAAGCCAACTACGTTACCAGGAGGTTTGTCTTTGGTGCGAAATCAGTATCAGCTATAAAGGAAATGGCCAAAAGCAAACCTGAGTCCAAGCCTTCACGCATCGAAGCACTGTCTTGTTTCATATGGAAACATTGCATGAATGCATCAAAAGCAGTGTCAGGATCTCCGCAGGTATCGATTCTGGTGGAGGCAGTGAATCTCAGGACACGAACTACTCCACCCATGTCAAGTAGTTCTATCGGAGATCTGTTCTGGTGGGCAATCGCAGTTTCCAACAATGACGACACGAAAAGCACAGAGTTGCCGGAGTTGGTGAACCGGTTGAAAGAAGCCATTGAATTGTTCGACACAGATTTCACCAAGTCTCTGCAGGGAAACGAAGGTGATGACGCGATTTACCAGTACTGCGAACAGCTAGAAGGGCTTTTTTCCTTGGAAAAACCTGACATCTTTGCATTTACCAGCTGGTGTTATCTTGGTTTTACAAAAATCAATTTTGGTTGGGGAGAGCCTTTTTGGTTTGCTACGGTAGGAAAAGCTGGTCCTGCATTCAGAAATCTTACTATATTCGTCGAAACAAGAGATGGTAAAGGGATTGAAGCATGGATCACCTTGGATCAGAAGAGAATGAGTGTACTAGAGCATGATCCTCAGTTCCTGGCATTTGCTTCTCTCAATCCTAAGATTTCAAGCCTGTAATTCATCTTATTTTTTTTAACTTTTCCTGAAATGATTTTAAATGTTTTCTGCTATAATTTATGATCCCATGTACGGTTTCTGTTCGCATTTATAAATCGAAAATGAAGCTTTTGAGTTTTGACCGAGAGCTGAACATTAAATGCGGTTTTACGATTTAGTCGGGTAGTGTCTGGACTCTGGAGCTCGTAACTATATATATATATATATATATATATATATATATTTGGATTCGAGAAACCCATAAGTGGGCTGAGCGGTTATCCCTATGTGAGGGTCTAATTGGCGCATTATCTTACAAGTTGATTAAAGGGGCGTACTTTTAACCAAATAGGTTGGTGTGAGTGGTAAGAATGGAAAAATCTGTTTCTAGCACTTTATTTCTTACGGGCTGACCCAGTGCGAGCGGGGATTAGTTTGGGTGTGGAATAATTTAAAGGTGCCTTCTTATAGTTGGGATTCGCCTAGGACACCTCGTGGGAAACTAAAAAAAAAAAAGGGCGTACTTTATCATTGAAGGCTCACTAGTTTTTTACCTACAAGTAAGATTTTAACTGATACTCTTATAAAAAGGGTTAACATGAAATCGAATTTAGAACTTAACTAAAATTAAGCCTCGCTCTTAATCATTGAGCTGTACTCTCGAGGGAGTAGGCGGTACTCGTAACTATGCTTGTGCACAATCTTCAACCTATGTAACATGTATGTGATATTTGAAATCAATGCCATGGAGTCGGGTTATGATTTAACTAAATTCTTATATACTGAATGAATGCTTAAATTCTGATTTAATTGTTCAGTTATTTTTAATAATATGCAGTGGTCCATGAAATTTATCGGGTTACTTTTAATGAAATGGATTTAATATAATAGTTATTAAAATTAAAAATTTAGAATAGGAAGGATTTTTTTTATAAACCTCTTTAAAAATAGTTGTAATAAAAAATAAGATTAAAAAGTTTAAAAAGCTTATCATATTAAATGAAGGAATTAATTTTGAATTTGTGAAGAAAAAGTCAAAACTTTTATTTAAAATCTTATATATTAAATGAATGTTTAGGTTCTAATTTAAGATTATGGTATTACATGAAGTAAATATAGAAAACTTATTTTGAGTAGTATTTAGATGAAGTTTGAACTTTATGATCCAATTAATTAAAATGGTATTATTTAATTAAACACAAGAGATATTAAACCCAAATAAAACATGAAATAAGCCAATTCATTCTCCAAATTAACTTAATTTATCAAGAATAATCTAACCTTATATTAGAATAATGTTACTTTGAAGAAGCTTAATACAATTTTACTCAAGTAATCAGTTGACTTCACCTAATTTTCACTCCGTCAATCACATACGCTGGGATTATCGACAATCACTCGATATCCTAAAAAAAATAATGACAAAGGAGTGAACTACTTACATAGTAAAGGTAACAGACAGTACCTTTAAAATCAAATAACTTAATATAGAATTATAAAACTTAGTTAAGTAATTAAAACATTCATATAATATAAAAATACACAAATATTAATTTATAATTGTCATTTATGCTTTATCCCATAATTAACTGAGTTCTCAAGGCCCTTCTTAACTTAGTAAGCTTACATCCAATGGTTTGTCTGCTCATCTTAACTCATCATAGACTCTCATTAAGTAGAAATGTAATTAAATGTATAAATATTGGCATAGGGTATCTCAAATTTTCAATTTCACTTGGTACTTTAATATTATTCCAATACTTAGCCATCAATATAGGATATCCCCAAGACTTATTATATTCCGGTACCACTTCAGTACCAAACCATCAGCACAGAACATGCCCGGGACTTAGGATGTCCCAATACTTACTCCACGGACAAATGCCTAGCCATCATTCCCTCGTATCTACACAACATATCAATCTAAGACCATTCACTGTAGCCTATCCTAGGTAAGCTATATATTTTTAATTTTTACTATTTATTTACAACATATTATTAACCAGTCTATATTTAATTACCACATTTCCCATCCAATTAACAAGCAATACATCTTATAAAACATAACAAAATATAAAAATGAAACACCTTATACTATATTAATTATTTGATAAATAAAATAAACATAATTCACGTATGTAACTATTAATCATTAATTTAATTAAACATTAATTCCAAATATCAATTACTATAAAATAATTTATTAACAATAAAACGACATGTTATTCTAAGAGTATAGTCTAAAGTTATTTTTACATTAATTTTGGACTCAAATAATTAATAGTTCAAATTATTCCTTAATCGGACCTTCCGACCTAGAATTTACAAAATTCTATTAGACTAATTTACAAAAAAGTTCAACTCAAATACACTTAATAATCTAACATTATTCCCTTTTTCACTTTATTCTTAATTATAAAAATAATATACTTACTAGCACAACTACTATAATTACTAAAATATCTTTAATTAAAAGTCCAATTTTACCCCATTCATTTCAATTAATACAAAAAATGCTCTGATAGAAAGTAAAATCTAGATTTACCCTTCACTCTTTAAATTTCCTATTCTACCCCTATATCCAACTTAAAATTTCAAAAAATGCCATCTTCTTTACCCTTTCCTCTTCTCCTATCTCATCTTTTTTCTTATTTTTCAGTCACTTTTTCTTCATTTTTTCCCTTTTTATGACTTCAATTATTGTCCAAAACAACTAAAGCATGCAATTAAACTATAAACTAGTGTAGGATGATCAAAAATCACAAAATAAAAACTAAAAATTTACCGAAATGTTAAAACTTTTTGAGGTTGTTAACCTTCACAATTTTCTCTAAATTTTCTATAAAACAAGTAAGTACAACGAGGGAAGCTATAAAAAAAATGTCACATATAGAAAAAAAAAAGGAACATTGAGAATAGTACCGGCTGGAATAGTTGAGAGAGACAAAGACGAGGAAGAAAATGATTATAGTTGGTTTGGATTGATTCCTGCAGATGCTTCCGTTTATGCTAATAGTTTATGTGCTGGACTGCTTTATTTTGTGGCTTTTCATATGCAGTGTGAAAACTGCTTTAAACTTGTAGCTTTGTGGCATGTCCAGTAGAATATGCACAAAAGTTGACGGGACTCACAAGATTTAAGAAAGCAATACTAATTTATGGGCCTTGAAATATTATAAATTTTTTTGAAAAATGATAAAATTATAATTATATTTAAAACTATGTGAGTTCAAAGCATTAAGTCTACTGTCATATTACAATATGACCAAAAACTCCCTAAGTGAGATAGTTTAATTGTCTGCAAGATAGACAACAAGAAGAAACAATTATAGGCAATATTTATGTTTCATTTCCATAAAAAACCTCATTGACATCTCTTGTTTATGAGGGTCGTTGAACCCTCTAATGTTCCACACTAAGACTACCTTATTTGGTAAAAGCCCCCAAATATTTGGGATTTTGCTTTTTTTTTTCTTTGTT
>JAOSBM010000003.1:30303646-30320165 GCA_027568955.1 Erythroxylum tenue
TTGTTGTTGTTGTTGTTGTTATTATTATTATTATTATTATTATTATTATTATTATTATTATTATTATTATTATTATCATCATCATTTGTGTTTAGTATTCTTAGTGTTATTTACATTTATTTTACCTATATCTTGAGATTTGGGTATTTTTATTATTATTTCTATTTAGTGCTTTTATTTCTTCATTAGTTGTCTTTTCATTTATTTTCTGTTTTATGAATTGTTTCTGTTTCCTGCATCATTCGTATATTGTCTCATTTGTATGTGGGTCCACCAGAAACATCCACTCTATTATGTAGGGGCAAGGCTGCATACTATCGGACCTCCCCAGACCCTGCTTCATTACGGGATTTCGGACTGGGTGATGATGAGATGAAGGATTCAAAAGGCAATGTAAAAAGATACAAGGCTCGTCTTGTCGCAAAGGGGTTTACACAGAAAGAAAGCATTGATTATAAAGAGACTTTTTCTCTGGTTTCTTTGAAAGTCTCTTTCAAGATAATAATGGCATTAGTGACACATTTTGATCTTGAGTTACATCTGATGGACGTTAACACAACGTTTCTCAATGGTGACATTGATGAGACGATTTATATGGTGCGGCCAAAAAACTTTGTGTCAGGAGATGCAAAACAAATGGTTTGCAAACTAAAGAAATCCATCTATGGACTCAATTAGGCATCTCGTCAATGGTATTACAAATTTCACCAAGTTGTCATCTCGTTCGGTTTTGAGATGAACTTGGCTGATGATTGTATATACCATAAGTTCAGTAGGAGTAAGTACATTTTTTTGGTTTTATATGTCGATGACATATTGCTTGCCACTAATGATATAGGCTTATTGTCGATGACATATGTCGAAAAGGTACTTAAAAGGTTTGGCATGCAGGATTGTAAACCAGGTGATACCCTTGTGTCTAAGGGAGATAAATTTAGTTTAAGTCAATACCCCAAGAATGACTTTGAAGCTAAGAAAATGCAGAAGATTCCTTATACTTCGGCTATAGGAAGTCTGATGTATGCTCGAGTTTGTACGCGTCCAGATATTGCGTACATTGTTGGAATGTTAGGGAGATATTTAAGTAACCCAGGATTGGATCATTGGAAAGCAGCCAAACTGGTCATGCAGTACTTGCAGAGAACAAATGATTATATGATTACATACAGAAAATCGGATAAGTTGGAGATCATTGGTTATTCTGATTCCGATTTTGCTAGATGCCAAGATAGTAGGAGATCCACTTCGGGCTATATCCACCTGTTTATTGGAGGAGTTATTTCCTGGAAGAGTGCTAAGCAGACACTTATAGCTTCTTCCACCATAGCAATAGAGTTTATAACGTGTTATGAGGCATCCAACCATGAGATATGGCTGTGAAACTTTGTCACGGAGCTGCGCATTGTGGACTCTATTGAAAGACCACTTAAGTTATTTTGTGACAATAACTCTGCAATGCTATATTCCAATAACAATAGGAGCTTGACAAAGTCGAAGCACATCGACATCAAGTTCCTGATTGTAAAGAGAGAGTTCAGAGTGGACAGTTGTTTATACAGCACATTGGATCAAACTCCATGATTGCGGATTCGCTTACTAAAGGAGTGTCACCCAAGGTCTTTCATAAGCACACTACTTCTATGGGTGTTGCATCTTTTCAGGATATATAGTTTCAGTAGGAGTTTGTATTGTAGATGCTTTTCAGATTAGACATTTTTTTACTGTCATTTTGGATACAACTTTTTTTTGGTTCAGTTGTTCGAGGTTATTTTCAACTTTAAGATATTTGGTTTATTTTGTCTTTGAACTTATTTAAAATTGATCCCACTAAAGCATAAGTTGGACCAGTTAGAAATAAGCATGCTAAGATCACGCTGCTTATAATTTCCATGCTACACATCCATGCTTGATACATGTCATTTGGTTATATCACCATACGTGACCATTGATGGTTTTAGTTACGTTAAATGTGCGAAAGACGGTTTGATCCTATGTTGGTATGATTGATAGACTAGATTGTCTGGGGATGCATACAATAATGATAGCAAAATTCTGAGTACTCACAAGGTTAATACACAATTTTAAGGTAACACATATAGCCCAAATGGGAGATTATAAGGATTTTTAATCCAACATGTGGGCTTATATGTGTATACAATGGGCTTATATGTGTATAATTGTATATAAAGGCTATCATATAAAGATGAGCCCAATTAATTAAAGTGGTATAATATGTTTATGATATTTTGGGCTTCATGCATTTATTTTAAGTGTGGGCTTTATATGTGTAGAGACCGGGCTTATAATTTCTAATTTTATGATAGGCCAAACTATAAATTAGAGAAATTAGAATAGGATTTTACCCTAATATAAGTGGTTATGGTCTCTAAATTAAATGTACCCTTAATTCTTTTCTGACATCCCATCATTAGAGAGAAAACAGAGAGTTAGGGAAAACTCCAGAAAAGGGGCTACGCTCTAATTTAGAATACCGCAAAACTCTATTGCAGATTTCACAATGGATTGAGGTATGCTTCCGCTTTTATTTGATTCTTGATGATTTGATATGAACGGATCCTGTCTTTACTTTACTGGCACGTAAGAGAAAGAAATGACCTGACGACAGCCATGCACTTGTATGAAAGTCGACCTAGTGACCTACACCATGCTTATCAGCGGAATATCATGGAAAACTCAATGAAATACGGTTGAACAGACCCACTCTCTGCTTTCTGTTGAATCACCAAAGGCTAACCTTACAACTGTCAATCTTTGATAATTTTTTCATCATCTAAATTGTTTACTTTCATAACTTCTCACGATTCATTTACAAAAGTCTTTGCTAATGATTTTTAGGCTAACCTATGACGAATTTGGATCTGGTCCTTCTAGTCTTTCTGTAGCTCAAGAATCATAAAGTAACATTGAGGTACATTGTTCTCTTACATAGCAAAAGTAGAAAGTAACCTTGTTTTCTTACACAGAAAGGTGTAGCACTGGTCGATGACGATCTGATGAGGAAGATGATGATGGAATTAATGTTGATAGCACCTTGATTCTTGTGATGTTTTTAAATCTCCACCACTGTTACTCCACAAATTGGGATCAGATCCTCAGTTTCGGTTAGAAATGTTAATTGGTCGAGCTCAGCCTGAGCCGTCGATAACCTAACCCTGCCCAGCCAAAAAAAATTGTAGCGGGCCAAGAACGACCTGTGGCTCGTGGGCGAGCCTCAGTCAATCGACCCGTCGGGCCTCAGTTGGCCCGGTCATTTAATATATTTTTTAAAATTTTTATATATTTATTTGAAAAGAATTTGAAAAAATTTGTAGTTGTATTTTTTAAAATTCGTAAATTATAAATTATAACATAACCATTTATAGTAAAATGGAAGATGGAATTACCTATAAATTATAAAAAAAATTATATAAAATAAATGATATAAAATACGAATCAATATATATTTATTAAAAATATGTAGCTATCAATATGATAATGTTGTTATAATTATTCCCTCAAACAAGTGAATTTAATTTTAAGTTTGTAATTTTATTATAACAATTTATTATAATGTAAATATAAAAATTTATTATCTAAGTACAATGAATTTATTTCAAATATTATTTTTACGTGTTTAAAAAATTATTATATTTCTTTTTAATATGATTTTTAAAAAATAAGTTTATTAAGTTTATAATATAATATTCTCAAACTTTTAATGTATTTATAAATTATGTATAAACCTCTTAATTGATGTAGTTGTTGTATTTTTTAGTTATTGTTGATTTTGTTACTTGTATAGTTGTATAAATATTATTGTCTTTTTATATTATATCTATTATTAAATAATCATTGTAAAATTTTATATTTTTATTACACATATTAAAAGAAATTAATTAATATCATGATTACTCTTAACGCATTTAAACTTTTTTATTTTATTTTCATATTTACACAATATATACATTATGCATATATGTATTTACATTTATCTTAAAATGAATCAATCACTTTATTAATCCTAATGTATCAATTCCAAAAGAATATATAAGTAATTGGGTTATAAAAACAACTACGTATAGTATATTATATTGAAAATAACTATTATTTTATTAAAACTGGAATACATTTTATAAATACTTTTGATATGTTTTTATAAATTATTATTTTTATTACTTTTGAAAATAGTTCTTTTACTTTTTTTTCTAAAATCATTATATTCTAATTAATCTAAATTTATATTCATAATTTTTTCTCCTTTCTAAATTATAATATTAGAAGATTCATTCCTAAGTCACTCTAATTAAAAGTTTGTTAAGAGTAATTCCTTACTCGAAGCCTTAATATAAGTTTTATTTTAAATCCTTCTTGTCCTTAGAGTGTTAGAAGCATACCATATTTCATAAATTAATAAAATTTTCACCTTTTTTCTTTTTAATATATATATTATGTCACAACTTTAAATTATAACAACATATAATTATGATATAATAAATTATTAATTTATCAAATATTAAATTACAAAATATTTATATCTTTTTATTTAAACCACTTAATATTTCGTTTTGATAAAACTGGAGGTCATTAAATGAAAGCGTAACAAACCTATCTTCTTAATGTTTTAAGTGATATTTGAGGTATAATGAGCTAAACATTAACATAATTTGTGCTAAAAGTCATTAAGTCAGGTTTAGATTGAAAGTCGACACATACATTTGCATATCATTAATGGTAAAATACATTTTAAAATTAAAATCTTGAGATGCATTTATTGGTATGATTAAATACGATTTTTAATTCAATTTATTAGAAATTTGTAGGAAAATTCATTAAGGTAATAGTTATAGTAAAGAATTTCAATTCAATTAATTGTGAATTTTAATTTTACTTAAATAATTTATTAATTATTATAATAGAGACTTGATAAAACCAAATTCATTAACTATAGAAAATTTTGTTGTACACGAATGATTATCTAAATCATTTTACAATAAATGAAACAATTTACAAAATTAAGATAATATCATGTCGAATAGACTGGAGAGTGGAGACTGAGAGAGCATTTAATTGACTAATTGTACTTGTTGGTAGGATCGTCAACAGTTTGGATCAAATCATCTGTATGTACAAACATTATATTTAGTAATATAATATTAAAATAAAAAGAATATTTAGTAATGAAATATTAAATAAAAAGATAATTAAAAATACCTTCATCTTCATATATTTGATCAAAATAAACTTCAATTGGTCAATTAATTTCACTAGTCCCCTCCGCATTAATACTTGTGGCTGTAGAAAAATAAAAAACACAATACTAGGTAAGATAATATAAAGATAGATAAAATAAATATATTAAAAGAAAAGAATTTACCATCAATATCTTCATTATTTAACCAACTTTGAGCACACATAAGGGCTTTCATAGTGCGATAATGAAGTCGACCAAGATGAGGAGTAATGACCCAAACACTAGTACTAAATATAGACTCTGAAGCAACGGTGGATGATGGAATAGCTAACAAGTCTTGTGCAATGACTTGCAAGATTAGATAGTTATGTCCAGACATCTTCCACCATGACAATATATCGAACAACTCACCTTCAGTTTCAGGAAAACAATTTGCGAAACAATATTTACCTAACTCCATCGTATTGTAAGAAATCCTAGCCCTTTTCTCTTTCAAATAATTTGAAAGAGAATCTATCAATAATGAGTCAGAAGAAAAGGTTGAACAAGAAACTGAAGTCGGAGTTGAACTGCTTGTAGCATTACTAAGATCCCGATCATGAATTTGTTGCATTCTGACTTCATAATCATTAAACATTTGATACCATAATTGTTTCATAGTATGTAGACGCTCTTGAGCTTTACCACTATACAATGCATTATAAATATATTCAACCCTGTCCATCTTGTATCTGTTAGAGAAGTCCTCTAAAGAGAATCACCTTTAGTACTTATTGTACAAATCATTTTATAATTAATAAAGGCAATTTTCATTATTTCAATGTTCATACATTTATGGATTTGATGTTGATCTTAAATTGATTTATTGAAGTCCTTGATACAAAACATAGCATAGAGGAAATCATGATGAAATCATGATAATGAGATTCTTATCATGTGTAATTATGTTAGTATCTAAACTTTCCCTAGTCATAGAATTAATGAGATGGGATATCATTAATCTGGATAGACTAGTACATGTTATACTCCTTGATTGGATCAAGCAGTAGATCTCATAACCTGTAGACATGAGTTGTTTAGAGTTAACATGTGGATGCTTACTAAGGGTAGTAAGTACATTGAATTGACCTACTATGAGACAATGATATGGATATTCTATTCCAATGTCAATGATAGTCTCATCATAGCAATGGTGCAAATATCCTTTGACTTGAGGGGCTTAAGGATATCTCGGATACTGATCTTATGCCTTGACTCCATTCATCGATGCCTTTTACGGCTTACTCATAGGGTGTGATTGGGTACAACTTGAGGTATTCGAATTTTAGAGGTAATTGAGTAGCCATAAGGGATTCACTACTCCTGATAGAAGGAGATGATACCTACGACCTCTTGTCAGGGTCATTACTCAGGAGTCTCTGGCCAGAACAGATATGTGTCATGAAGAGAGTCTTTAATGATACATAGAGTAACGAGATCCTTAGGACAAGATCTAATATCACTTGGACTAGATGTGACGTAGTCAGTTTAGTGGAAGTTGACACTTTGATCATATTATGAACCAAGTGGGGTTTTGATGGTGCAAGGAAGAATCCCATGGAAACATTGTGTATAGAAGAGTTCGTAGTCAAACCACTGACTTTCCGGTCAATTGGGGGTCATGACATGGTGCTAGATACTGCTCTTGACTTACTTGAATTAAGAGTTAATTCACGTGGCCAACATAACCGGGAACCTAATGGGTCACACACGTAGGAGATCCGAAGGATGAGTAAAATGGTCTTGAATGGTGATTTAAGATATGAGAGACTGTTTCGAGATTGTATCGTGATGTGATCGTGGTAGAAAACGTTGCATGGAATGGATTAGAAACAAGTGTTGCTGGCTGCCAATTTGGTCATTAATTTCCCAAAACTTCCATTAATGCATGTTATTCATAGTCATTAACATCCCATAACTTCTATTAATGCATATTATTCATGACCATTAACTTCCCATTAATGATGGGGGTTATGGGAGGCCAAAGAGGGCTTAAAATAATCATCATTTTTGTGCATCTTGTTTAAGACACAAAGGAAGGAAAGGTTTTTTCTTACACTCACACTCTTTTTCTCTCTAACTCTTACAAGAGTTTTTGTCTTTGCTAGTATAAAGAAAGAATTCTAGCCATCTCCTAGTGAGGTTTCATCCTTCTATCTTCGTGTGGACTTTCATTAATGACGGTCTACATTGATCGTTGTCGTTTATGACAACGTAACGCGGAGAAGATTAAATAACGAAGGAGATCGTCAGAAAGGTATGTAAATATCTTACATTTTATTTTTTTGTTTTCTATATCTATATGCATGAGTAGATCTGGTTTTTAAGGCTCCGTTTTATTTTTCACTGCGTATATTTGATATATATTATGTATGAGACGCATGACCGGAACCTTACAGTATTTCGAGTCTGCCATAGTTCGAATAACTACATTGGAGTCAATAAAACATGCTTTATGTTAGACATAGTGCTAAAGATACAGTGCGAAGTTGGATATTTTGTTCCTGAGAACAATTCAATCCAATTATTGAATAATTTCAACTTTCATACAAAGTTCTCTAGCCAAGTCCCATTGATCTTCTGATGGTACACATGTATATTGAGAATCCTTTTTGGCTAGTCTAATAAACAACTGAGCATATGGGATTTCCAACTCCAACATCTTAAAGGTCGAGTTCCATTTGGTAGGAAAATCCAAAACCAACTTCTTTGAATTTGGAATGCATAAAATTTCTGCACCATTTTCAAAAGTTTCAACTCTTTTAGGAGTTGCACTCCTATATAAAACACTATTCTGAATACACTCTATTGCTTCCTTTATCGTCTCCGACCCATTCTTCACAATCAAGTTAAGAATATATGTAAAACAACGAATATGAAATAACTTACCTCTAGCCAATAAGCTCCCAACTCGCATCTTACCCTTCAACTTCTCAATTATAGCATCATTTGTGCTACAATTATCGACTATGATGGAGGATACTTTGTTGTCGATGTTCAAATTCATCAAATAGTCTTTCATCACGCTTGCCAATTTTTCACTTGTATGCAGTGTCAGCACATAAATGAACCTATCATGAAAAAGCATACCAATATGAATCATAAATTCATAAAATCATGAAAAAAGTAAATGATAATAATATTAAAGAATATAAATTACCTCAAAAGTCCATTGCATAACTTCCAATCATTATTAATATAATGTGTCGTCACTGCCATATAACCCTTCTTTTGGTTATCGGCTATCCACATATCCATTGTTATGGCAATTTGTCGACAATGCTCTTAATGTTTCTCTCTTCTTATCCTCATAAATTTTGAAAATACCATTCCTCAATGTATTCTGACTTGGAACCTTGAAAGTCAGTTGGAGTAAATTAAGAAATATCCTAAATTTTTTGCTTTCAACTATAGACAATGGTTGTTCATCTCTAATAATCATATTAGCCATTAAAATCCTTGATCTATGGTTGTCAAAAGTTGTTACGGTCATTTAATTCTTTCCTTTCATAAGCTTATGGGTCAAAAATATTTGACCTCCTAAAACTATCTTTCTTCTAGTACATGATTCCATATGTCTCTTTAAATGAAAAGTTCCACCTTTCGAACCACTTGAATATAACTTTTGACAATAATTGCACTATGCTTTTTCAATTCTGTCGGTCGATATAGTCTTCTTAAAGTGATTTCAAACTTCACTTTTATGTTGAGTAACTTGAGTTCTAATTGAACTTCTATCGTCACTTGGTATCGGAATAGAAGTTTCTACTTTTACCTCTGGTATTGGATTAGAACTCTCAATTGAAGGAATATTCTCATCCATCTGACAAAAAAAATTTAAATACTTGAGGTTAGAAATAAGAATGTATTAGGGAATGACACATTCTTAATCAA
The DNA here is from genome assembly GCA_027568955.1 of Erythroxylum tenue. Taxonomy (NCBI): domain Eukaryota; kingdom Viridiplantae; phylum Streptophyta; class Magnoliopsida; order Malpighiales; family Erythroxylaceae; genus Erythroxylum; species Erythroxylum tenue. The sequence goes on from JAOSBM010000003.1 coordinate 30,312,771, forward strand.
AATATTTTGCCTACATTCTAGTTAAAACATTCCATATAAAACAAAATGTTTAAGAAAATCGAAGAATCAACCTAGTTATTTTTCTAGATTCAACGTTCCTATCTACTAGAAACACGATCAATATATGGAATCCATATATCTTGTTCACATATAAGGAATCCAATATTCACTTCCCAATTCCCATTTGTTCTTTAAGACAATTTAACAAATATAAAAATGTGTGAATTAATCATTATGCTAAATATCGTCTTGAACCATACCAAAATTCAAGACTTTGTTAACTTTGAATATGCTAGAATATCCAAGTAAGTTAGGTTGATCATCTACAAACATCAGACAAGCTTCTCCGAGTAACGGATTGGGACTACTGAAACTTAAGACAAATTGCAAACCTACACTTTCTCAAGCTAAGATGTCGCATGAAGATGTGCTGAGTGACAAAGCTATAATACTTGTTTCACGTGATCTTGCTAAATCACGATACTATATTTATTAATCCTCTAAAAACATTTGCATTACACTTTTAAATCTGACATATAAATCCATCTTTGTGTATATATGCATCCTACATTTAAATTGGTGAAACCTAAATATGTGCATTCAACTCATATGTATGAATACATTTACTTAGAATAATTTTACTAGAGTAACTCTTTAATGTATTTGTGTTGTTGAAATTGAAATATGGATTTAAGTACTCAAGTCACATGTGTACAACTTACAAGTATAGATTCTGAGTATACAATTTTGTCGAAGTAAGAAATCATTAACAAACCATACTTAGTGTTATTTACTAATTCTAGGATTGGTAAATGAAATATCTTTAAAATTGGTTGCCTCAGTAGTCTTTATTGTTTAGCTGCATCCATCCTTACTAATATCTAATTTAGTATTTGATGGTTCTCTTGTAAATAACTGTTTGAAACAAACAAAAACTCATGCCCAACATTCATGCATAGCTTTTATTTGCTTTGCCGAGATATAGTCATACCCCACCTGAAATTCCTCCTAATTTTCCTAAATTTTCAAGTTACTAGTTCTAACTAGCGTCATATCTCTTACAATAATTCACATGTCTAGAATTATCGTAAGAGATTTTTTTCAAAAAAGATTCGATAGGTCGTAAAGTGAAAAAAAATGTGAACAAAAAGCTTTTAAATGAGCCAGTGGGTATAACCGTATAAGAGAAAGGTTGCTAAGAAAGCTAAAGGATATGGAAAGGTAAATTAGGGTGCCCATTTAACAGTTGTAATCGAGAGAGAAGAGGGAATGGAACGACTTTTTTCGCTCTCTCACTATGCAATCTTTTTTCGCTCTCTCACTATCATTACGAACGTCTATTACCATGTGATCTAATAAAGAAACAAAACTACTAATAATCAAAAGTGCAACATTTCATCAAACATTATACAAGCATTATCTCATATTCCTAATATTAACATACAAAGTTTCCAAATTAGCCAAATTAGTTCTTAAAACAACCAACTATTAATAAAAACCAAATTGACGAAGAGAGAACGAGAGATTACCTTATTAAGTACGTTAGACCGTTCACCGTTGGTTGTTCTAAGCCTTGGCGACTTCGACGTGCACACAACCGACGATAAAAGATAGATGATACGAAGAAGAAGAACAGATGAGTGAAAAATGTTGTGTGAGTGAGAGTGAAAGTCACAGAACCAATAGCTAGGTGAGAAGTCGGGGATGAAGGAAGGGAGATTGGCTGCTATGTTGTTTCGTTTAATGAGAAGCAAAATGACGTCGTTTTTGCTTTCAACAAAATGACGTCATTTTGTCTTATATTTTAAGTTCTGTTTAGAGCTTAAATGACGTCGTTTTGTAGTGGAAGAAGTAATTTTAAACATATACAAAACGACATTGTTTGCTTAAATGACGTCGTTTTGTAGTAGAAGAAGTAATTTTAAACATATACGAAACGACACTGTTTTGTTTTGTCCGTGGCCCAACCCGTGGGCCTGTTAGACCAGGCCAAACCCGTTGACTACTGGCGGGCCGGGCAATCTTTGACATCTTTAGTTCCAGTTAACTAATTTACCTTGTTCTATTAAATCTGATCAACACATTTATGTAGAGTCTACACAAATGTGTTGACAAAATTAAGTGGCACTGGGCGGGAACACGTACTCCAACCCTCACAAATTGGCCTTCTCTTGCAAGATATTTTTATATCCAAGAGTTATGTCCGAATACGATTGAGCTAGACTGCTTCGGGTTTTGAGTTAATGAACAAATTGATAAAAGGTCTGAGTCTCACTCGTGAGTTTATGTTTACGGAGATAAAAATTTATTCGGCTTATTCCAGACACAAACTTGCGCAATTAATTGTAAATCTGTATTTTTATTAGTTTAATAAGGTTTTATCATCTTTATTATTCAACATAAAAATTGTGTGTTTCAACGTAGAAACGTACAGGTGAAGGCAAGTTGACGAAGAAGCTGATTTTTAGTGGGAGACATTGAACCCAAGAACAGGGAAACTACGGACGTGGACGAAACGAAAGACACAAAACTTTAGAAATGGCGTAAGATATTCCCGCGACAACTCCAATGAAGTTGATGATGAGCAGAGTTGTTGGAAAAAAGAGAAGGGTTGTCCATTTGAACATATAAACCTCTGTAAAATCTCCTTCATCGTCTGATGCCTTGGAAGTGACAGTGAAGTTGGTGTCAGTGCCTGCAAGTACCTTGGGCACGCCCTGGAAGACGGCCAAAAGATGAGCTGAAACGTCGCCGATAACCCAGAACTGTTCGCTCCTCCACCACTCGTCGATTCCAACACCACCCCATGTCATTTCCCGGATACCAGTAGCAAATATTGAAAGGTGCAGGAGGGATAAGAAGCACAAGCTTGCAACGTTGAAATAAAAAAAAAATCCACGTCATTTATCCAAGGGTCCTATTTTATTAATTTTTTTTAAATTCACGTTAGTATTTAATTGACGGAGGTCTAACTGTTCCGTGTAGTTAATGACCATTTTGAAGGTTTTCTAAATGTTAAGGCTCATTTTGAATGTTTTTCAAATGTTAGGGTTTATTTTAAACATTTTAAAATGTTAAGATTTAACTCAAATTTTAGTGTAAATGTTGGAGACTAAATTATTCTCCCGCCATTTAGTTTACTATATGTATTATTTAAAAAAAATCAATTCACGACTTTGTATTTAAGCTTTAGTCTACTATATGTATTATTTAAAAACAAAATCAATTCACGATTTTGTATTGAAGAATTAGTCCACTATATGTATTTTTTTTAAAAAAATAATTCACAATTTTGTGTATGTGATATAATCTTCTAATTTATAGACATACACTGATACACGTCAACTTTACTCTGGTCCACATTATTCAATAAAGATGTGATATAATCTTATATACACTGATATACGTCTACTTTACTCTGGACCACATTATTCAATAACGCTGTGATACATTCTTATATGGTTGAAGGAGATAAAAACCCTTTTTCTAATTATTGTTGATTTCTTTGGGTACGCTAGACAAACATGGGTATGATTTCTCTGGTGGAGACGAACAGTTGAAGATTCTGAACGGTGCTTTAGTAGTGGTGAAAGGCAAACTACAATATGGAATTTATATTTTGATGGATAGTTTAGTAATGGAAACAATGGCAGTATCTCAATCCTTAGAGAAGCATAATGACACTACTGGGTTATGGCATCGTAAACTAGGTCACATGAGTGAGAAATGGTCGAAAATATTGAGCAAACAAGGATTGTTGGATGGAGCAGAGACTGGAAAATTGAAGTGTGAGACTTGTGTCATGGGAAAGCAACGCAGAGTCAAGTTCAGTTTTGGAAAACATACCCGAAAGAAATCCTTGATTATGTTCATTCAGATTTGTGGGGTCTTTCTTCAGTTGAATCTCATGGCAGATTTAGGTACTTCGTTACATTCATTGATGACTACTTTAGGAAGGTTTGTGTGTATTTTTTGAAATCCAAGGATTAGGTGTTTGGGCAGTTCAAGGAGTGGAAGAGTATAGTTGAAAAACGGACTCGAAAACAAGTTAAGACACTCAGAACAAATAATGAGTTGGAATTTTGCAATGCACAGTTTGACGAATTCTGTAAGACACTAGACAGAAGGTATAGTGAGGCATCGTACTGTACAACATACGCCAGAACATAATGGAATTGTAGAAAGCATGAATCAATCACTCTTATAGCGTGCTTGATGCATGCAACTAAATGTTGGCTTGCCAAAGCAATTTTAGTTAATACTGCTTGTTATCTGGTGAATAGATGTTCAACTACAATAGATTTTAAGACTCCTCAAGAGGTATGGTCTGATAAACCCTCTAATTATTTTGGCCTATGTACATTTGGTTGGCCTGCTTATGCTTATGTGAATGATGGTAAACTGGAGTCGAGGGCAATGAAATGCATATTTCTAGGGTTGCATCTGGAGTTAAAGGGTATAGATTGTGGTGTGTAGAAAAAGATAGAACTCTGAGATTTATTATTAGCAGAGATGTGACCTTTGATGAATCTGCTATGTTGGGTCATAAAGAGGAGTGTGATAATTGTGCAGGTAATAAAGATCAGGGTGCTAGCCAGAAGGTGGAGTTTGAAATTGAAACTCCAAATAGGACTACAAAAGATCATGTTCAATAGCCTAGGGAAGAAGAGCAAGATTCACAAAGTATAGCAACAAGGAGAACGAGAGGGAAATAAGAAAACCTATAAGGTATGCTGATTATGCTAATATTATTGATCCTAATTCTATTGCATATGCCCTGGCAGTAGGAGAGAATATTAATTCTGATGAACCTCGATCATATAAAGAGGCAATTGAGAGTAGAGAAGTATCAGAATGATTGATTGATTGCGATGAATGAAGAGATGTAGTCTCTTTAAAAGAAGAAAACATTGGATCTATTACCTCTACCAAAAGGTGAGAAAGAAGTAGGATGCAAATGGGTGTTCAAGAGGAAAGAAGACTTTCCTGGAGTTGAACTAGCCAGGTTTAAAGCAAGGCTTGTGGCCAATGGTTTTTCATAAAAGGAAGGGATTGACTACCATGAAGTGTTCTCACCAATTTTAAAGCATAAAACCATTTGGTTTATTTGGTCCATAGTAAGTGCATTAGACCTGAAGTTAGAAAAACTTGATGTCAAAGCTGTGTTCTTACATGGAAACCTAGAAGAACAGATCTATATGTCACAACCAGAGTGGTTCCTTGACAATGAGAAACTGGAGCACGTATGTTTGCTAAAAAAATGCTTATACGGTCTAAAGAAGTCACCATAGAAATGGTATAAAAGGTTTGATGCATTCATGATTTCTCATGGTTTGGTACGCAATTAGTCTCACGTATGTTTGCTAAAAAAATCCTTGTACGGTCTGAAGAAGTCACCATGGAAATGGTATGAGAGGTTTGATGCATTCATGATTTCTCATGGTTTGGTACGCAATTAATTTGATAATTGTGTCTACTCCAAGAGGATTTTAGATGATCGTATGTATATTTGTTGCTATATGTGGATGATATGTTGATTGCAGCTAAGAGCAAAGCTGAAATTGACCTTTTAAAGAAGTTATTGGGAAATGAGTTTGAGATGAAGGATTTGGGTACAACCAAGAAGATTTTGGGCATGGAGATTTGGAGAGATAGGAGGGCAGATCTACTTTATGTATCTTAGCATAAATACATTGAAAGGTTGTTGTAGTCTTTTCATATAGATAAATCCAAGCTAGTAGGTATTCTATTGGTAGCACATTTTAAACTTGATACTAGTACAATACATACGATAGAAGAAGAGAAGGATTGCATGAGATTGGTTCCTTACTCCAGTGTTGTGGGAAGCCTGATGTATGCTTTGGTAAGCAGGTTTATGAGTAATCCAGGACAAACGATCACTAGGAAGCAGTCAAATGGGTTTTGCAATATTTGAGAGGAATAAACAATATCTGTTTGGTCTATATCTCTAATACAGATATTGGTGGTTTGGTTGACTATACTGACTCTGACTATACCAGAGATCTTGTGAAGAGAAGATCCCTAACATGCTATATCTTTACTCTGTATGGATGTGTTGTTAGTTGGAAGGCAACACTATAAACTACTGTTGCCTTGTCTACCACTAAAGTGGAATACATTTCATTGACAGAGGGGATTAAAGAAAGTATATAGTTGCATGGTCTTATTGATAGTCTGGGATTAAATGTTGAAAGTCCTATCATTTATTGTGATAGACAAAGTGCGTTGGATTTGGCCAAGAATCCTGTTTATCATGAGAGATTAAAACATATTGATGTAGGCTGAACTTTATACGAGATGTCATAAAGGAAAAGGACTTGTTCATTGAGAAAATAGCTACAGAAGAGAATCTAGCAGATATGTTGACTAAGTTGTTACCAACTGAGAAGTTCAAGCATAGCTTGGACTTAGTGAATGTTCGCATAACTTGAGGCCCTAAGGGACATGGATGACAAGGGAGTTTGTTCTTGTTGTCTAGTGATTTAAGAGAATTCAAGTTAAGGTGGAGAAATATTGAGTGCCTTGAATTTTGGTGAATCGTAAATGGATCATGACCTGACCCGAATATTTGGGAACTCGACCCGAAAGGAGAAAAAAATAAGAGATCAGTGTTAACCCAGTTTGTGTATTTTATTTTTTTGAAGTGACCCAAACCTGTTAGGTATGTATATAATGTATTCAGTTCTAAGGTTTTAATCACTTATAACAGTTTTCTTTGACAGAATAAGATTGTTCTCTCCCTACTTATGGACGTAGGTCATATTGATCGAATCACATAAATCATGTGTATTTTTCGTTTCTGTCTTTTCTCTATTGCCTTGAGTTATTCTTAACAAGATCTAATAATAATATTTTACTAATATTGTCAAATCATGTTTCATATCATTATTGTCACTGTTATGATTATAGAATATTGATTAACATGCGTAACTATTCGCCTAATAGGTTAATACCTAGGAATTGTTTATCTATTAATTTAAAATGGGATTAAAATATATTTTCTAGAAAAGAAACTAGTAAATATCACTATATTAGCAAAATGGCAAGGCATGCGAGAAGAATCTAGTGAAATATTATCTATCATTGTTTGGAGAAAGAACTCAGGAAAGCCTTGCGAAAAGATGATTGATTGGTAAATACCTTATCAATCATTTTCTAATTTATTAAAAAGATTTAAACGTTTGACATATGTCTAGTAATCAGTTGATTGAATTCAACCAGCTAATTTAAAAAAAAACTCCTATATATAATTGTTTTGATCTAAAACTCAATTAGCTGATTACAAAAAGTCAATTGTAATCCAAGCTAGTAGGTATTCTATTGGTAGCACATTTTAAACTTGATACTAGTACAATACATACGATAGAAGAAGAG
>JAOSBM010000003.1:30568555-30600793 GCA_027568955.1 Erythroxylum tenue
ACTTGTATTTGATAGACATAGATACAATGATTGTGGCGGGAGAGGTAAGCAGGTGGGCTCTTGGCGCGAAAGAGAAAACAGCCACAGTAGCCATAGATCTTCTTGAACTGAATAACCCCTGAAAAAGAACAGTAAGTAGAAGAAGAAGAAGTGCAGGGAATTATACACGAAGAAGGGGTGGGAGTTGTTGTACTCATCTTCACGTGTCTCTCCGCTTCTTCTGGTAACTAACTGAGAAATTATACGTGGGATTGTGTGTCATCGTACTTACATTTCACTTCTTGTCTTCCTCAAGACGACATCCTTTGTCTCTCATTTTTCATACCTGTTATCTATATAGATGCACATAGATTCTGTGTATTGTCTTTTTCTTCAGAGTTGATAACGAACCAAGTTAATTGACTCAAAACTCGTTGTAGCTTTGCATAAATTATCCCAAATGCACAAACATGAGTGGACCCAACTGTCCACTTCAAATCATGATTGAGAGGCGACTTTCCAGCAACTCCGTGAACGGAGGTTGCCAATGACAGATTGACAATGACAAGTAGGGTACAAGCTAACCAAAACACAGAATCACAGATGTCAAATGAACTCACTGAACTTGTAGCAGCTTGAGAGCGAGTTTTGATCTAGAATTTTTCATCATAAATTTCATTGAATAGATCGTCAGTATTTCAAACAATACTTGAATGTGGAACATCTCGTCGTTCATTTTCATTCAAGCACAAAATTTGGTTAAATTTTAAGGAATTATATATCAGAGACAGATTGTACATTCCGATGAGGACAAAAGTCCCAAGTGTCTTTCTCCATGATAATAACTACAATTAAGCTGATAATTCATTCTTGTGTGATCTTCCTTCCAGCTAAATCATCCAATGTGAGGCTCAGTGTATCAACAGAGCCTTTTTTAACTTCCTCTCCCTTAGCAGCCAGAAATTCTTCAACACTTCCTGGTTCTCCAAACCAACCAAGACGATCAGCAATCAAGTGTAGGTTGTTACAGCCACCACAGCGAGCAACAACCACACCTTTCTCGTAGGATTGGCGACAAACTGTCTTGACAGACCTCGTCTCGCAGACCTTGCAGGTAAAGATCATGGCAAGATCATGCCTTGATGAAGTTTTCAAATTGGATGTCGCTGAAAGTTTCACGGAACTGTTGTCATTAATGTCAACTTGTAATGAGGCATCACCAGAATCACAATTGGACTTTGAGTAACTCGCTTCGTTATTTTCCAAATCCTTGCTGGTTTGGCTGTCCAGATTTGCTTGTGTCTGAAACCTTCTTGCACAAAAGTCATTCTTCCTCAATATTGAACTGGAAAAAGGATTAACCTTTACGGTTGATTCTGGCAAAATAAAATTCAAAATTAATCAGTGACAGTCATCACACAAATGAATGCTTCATATTCTAACAAGGGATATATCTAGCAGGAAAAGAGATGTCAGTACAGTTTAAGCTCCATTTACTATTGTCAAATGGACAAAGAATACTTTACACGCAGATTGCAAAAGAAAAGAGCCTATTGGACGGAAGGAAGAATCCAGTAGGACAAGCCAACGAACACCAATATATTTATTTTGGACTACTATTTTGGTAATGCGAGTGTAAAGCTCTTTAAGAACTGCAATCAAACTACGTAATGTTTATATTGAGTCATGAACAACTAAACCTAAAAAGCAAAGAATAAACTGTAGGGGATAGGACGGCCACATTATGGTTGAATTAAGTTCCCAATCAGCCTTGCAAGGAGAGACCACCAGCTCGGTGCTCTCACTAGCTGCATACCGTAATCTAAGTTGTCTGAATGTGCCCAGAGCACAGGCAGTGATCACTACCAAGTATGATCCTATAGTACAAGAATAAGGATTATTCACGTTTTACATACTATTTTTACAAAGATAAAGTGCTGCATTTATTTGAAAGCACTGGGTTCCATTTCAAGAATCAGACTGAAAATTTGAGGAAAATAGCTCCTTGAAGGAGACTAACCATTTTAAGAAATTGGTAATCAACAGTCAATGAAATAGATTGCTTCCCTTGAGGAAACTAGTAGACATAACTAGCCACTGAATGTAAAGAATCCGGATAAATGAAAAAATGTATCTCATTGCAATCAAATATAAAGTGCTCTAAACTTGGAACCTGACACTAAAAATGATTCTGAGGAAAACAGAACAAGTTCATAACTGAACAAAGATAGGACAAAACAAATATCACGCTTTTATCAGCAACCCCAAAGAACCCACATCCCAAATCGTCGGGATGCCCAGAATTCATAAGAAACCACACAAGCACATGATCTAAAGCACCAGGTGATCAACACGACAACGAAGCAACAGGCATAGAAAGAGATAAAGAACTGACCGTTATCAAGAAAAGAAGCAAAGGACTTATTATTGAGGGCAGGTGCAGACCGTACTCGCCTCATTAGTAGTAAGCTCCTTAACGCCGCCATAGAAGAAGGGTTCTTGCTCGCCTTCTTGTCCAAGCTCGCAAGCAAGACGTTTGTTGTTTTGTCTCAATGTGAGGAGACGCTATCTTATTATTACTACATATTTAGTTTCCAAAAATATTTAATTATCGTAAGTAATAAATGTCAAAATATATTATTAAAGAAGTCCTACTGAAATATAAAAGAATTGGCATTAGTTTGGGTTGGGTTTGGTCCAAAATCTGTGGCCCGAGCCCCATGACCCGAGCCCAACCTGATCGGCTTAAAATTCGATTGAGTTTGGATTAAATTTAACTTCTTTGAAATTTAATTATTAAGGAATCATTTCATAATGTATTCAAGTTTTAAATTTAGGACTAGATTTGAAATTTAAAATTTTAAAAATTATAAATTTAGTTAAGCTGAATCCATTGATTTCTGTCGTACCTAAACTAGCATATTTGATTTCATCTTTTATATATATAATTAATTAATATATTTATTTTATTTTAATAGATAATGTATATTTAATTTAATTACTAAAACTAAAAATATCATTTTATAAATTATGAAACTTAAAATTTCTTAAAATTAAATATTAATTGAATATAACTAAGATCATCTCATCCTCATTTACAAAAGTCTATTTATGAAATAGGAAGAAGTCATTAATATGTATACATTAAGAGACAACATGTGATTTAAATATGAAAAGGTGACAATATAAAAATATAAATTTTATAAAAATTAAATGTTCGAGTGTATATTAAATAAATTCTTTTAATATATATAATAGTTGATGAATAAATTATATACTTTTGAAAAAATATTTAATAATTAATAGTTTATTTAAGAAACTTATACACGAAATATGTAAAAGTCTAATAATGAGCGGTCTTACTTCCAACTAATAAAAAGATTTAATTTTTGAGGGTAAAAAAACCACATAAAATGTGACAACCAACATGCTCATCTTCTTAGCTTTGTTTCACTTTAAAGGTGTACGTAATAATCACATCTTCCTCTCAAAACCTTTCCTTTTATGAAGAAAGAAACACCACAAACAAGTTATCAATGGTGATTTTGTTTAGTGAACACATAAATAATGAGCAATGGCTAAGTTAGTATGTGCATTCCTTTTGATAAAGAGCCTCCTTTTCAAGTTGGTTGCAGAAGGAACCTTGACTAAGACAAAGCAACAAATATTGATGCTAAAGACAAACATAGTCATTAGCAAAACGTTGATTAGAGAACAGATCGAGCAAGAACAAAAGGACAAGGCACAAGGCAAGAGGCAGCTCTGAGTGGTTCATTGCACTAAGTGGAGGAAACGAAATGTGTTTTGACTCTGCAATTTGGTAGTCTATCAGGAAGAGGAGGAACAAGTGAACAAGAACAACACATCAAGTTCAACCCCCAGATCTTGGCCTTTTCTAAACCAAAACATTCCTGTTAAATGTTTGAGTTGCATTTTAAATCCTTGTAAATCGCATTCAGTTCAGAGATTGGCCATTGTGCACCAAGAATAAATGAAAAATAGGGTAGAACAAGAAGACAAGAAACAAGAAGTTAACATTAACTATTGATTTTTTAAGTTCAGAACAAAGATAGATTGAACAGACAAACGAAAATGTAAACTACTGATCATCGAAGTTGGAAATCACTCTCAGAAAACAACTCCAAAACGATAACCTTAGCCAACTTCCCATGAATCCCAAAACACAACCTTTGAGATTAAAATCCTAGACACCATTCTTTAAAGCATCAAGAGCAGGACCAGTCAACCTGCAAATCCTCCAATCATGCAACACCTGAGCGCCCATGTCCTCATAAAACTTAATAGCATTCACGTTCCAATCTAGCACACACCACTCCACCCTCCCATAGTCCATTTTCACAGCCTGTGAAGCCACAGCAGAAAGCAGCATCTTTCCAAAACCTTTCCTCCTATAACACTCCCTCACGAACAGATCCTCGATGTAAAACCCTGGTTTGGCTAGGAAAGAAGAGTAATTTGGGAAAAACAGCACAAACCCAGCAATCACAACATCATCAGAGCCGCTCCTGAAATTTTTAGCTTCTGGGTCGGTGATAGGTTGATCAAGATACAGTATTTTCTCAATCGGAGTGAAACTTCGGGGCGGAATGATGTTGTTGGGAAGAGGGTGTTGGGAGACTTCGAGGAGGAAGACAGTGAAGGATTGAAAAGGTTGGCCGTTGAAGAGAGTTGATGAGAGTGCGGCTTCGGTGGCAATGCAAAGATCGGCCAGGCGTTCGAAGGCAGCCATTTGGTGGATGAGCTTGTGGATGTGGGGGACGTCTAATAGGGTTGCTAGGCGGATCCGGGAGAAAAGTGGGTGACCCACCGGAGTTGAATCGGAGTCCGGTATGCCAGTGGGTGGTGACGGTGTTGGGGCTGGTGGCGGTGGCGGAGCTGCGGCGGCCATGTCGAGCTTTTGTTGTTTTGTTTAGAGAAGGGAGGAGTTCACCGAAGCTCTAGCCAGCTATATGCAATTAGAGGAAAATCTTATTACAAATAATTATTAATTATTATAATCTTTTTGGCATATAACATCGTATTTGACTAATTATTCTTACATGTTCTAGTTGGTTCTATGATCTTACTTTTAAGTTTTATCATACATTTAACTTCCATGGTTTGGGGAAGTGGATATGGTTTGGATAGAGTAGAAACCAGGGTTTGAAAGCAACCAAGAAATGACATTTGGAACTTGGAAGTTATCACTTACATTCAAATAATTGGTGACCTACAAAAGGATCGATCTACTCCTATTCTCAACCAAGTTAGGATTTGATTGTACACGAATTTTGCTGGCCTCTTTGAACTCACAAAGCCTAATTCACACTTGCATAAGAGTACAAAAACCTGCCTGATCATGACCAATCTTCAATGTGTCTCATCTATGTAGTGTCCTGTTTTCCTCCTATGGCGGCTGAAGTCTGACACAAACCTGAAAGACAAGCCACAGCCCTCGACCTTGCACTGGTATGGCTTCTCTCCGGTGTGGACTCGTATGTGCTCGGTCCTAGCCCATGCCCATTTAAACGACATGGTGCAACCTTTCCAAGGGCACTTCAATGGCCTCATATCTTCATGAACACGCTGATGTATTAAAGCATATTTGTGAGAACTAAACCTCTTTCTACACCCTTCGTAAGGGCACCGGTTGCGCTTGTGCAACGTTAACTCTGCCTTTGTATCAAAACTCATCTGGCAACCTTCAATGTCACACTTGTGAGATCTTTCCGTCATCCGCTTCTCTCTCTTTGGACGAGAATGTGAAACGTCAGAAGTTTTTCTAGCCCTCTTTGTCACTACATTCTCCTTGTTTGATTGTTTGAAGTCGATATCAGTTCTACTTGTTGCATCTTTCCCAGCCCTCGGCCTCAGGCCTTCACATGGACTTCTAATAAAACCATTGCGATTCAACTTGTTAGATGTTTTCTGCTCCAGTCCACTCTTTCTTTTTCTACACTTTCCAGACCTTGCTCCAAGGCTCACCAATGCGAAGCCCATGCTTTCCAGCTCATCAGATGAGCAAACTTCATTGTCCTTAAGCATACCTCCTCTGTCACACGATTCTTCTTCAGCTCCAGAACACTTTTCAATAGGAGAACAAGGCAACCGGTAGATCCCCATTACATCGTTTGAAACAGGTTCGTTCTCACTTACTGCACTTGTAGTTGGATTTATTTCATGCACGTGTCTTTCCGTAATGAATTCGCTCCTTGATTTGGTTTCCTGCCGTACATTATCATCTGCTGTGAAGAGGTCTAGCAGATGATGCCTTTCTTCTATGGGGGAAGTCGTCTTATTTAGTTGTGTGTCATTGCATGAAACGCTGTCGTTTTCATTTCTCTGGCATGTAGTTTGGGGTTCTTGTAGCCTGTCATTCTCCATAACCGTGTGATCATATTCACTGTCAATGCAAGACTTTTCTGAAGACGCATTCTCTTTTGGATCCACGGTTGGGCACATAACCTGAGATCGTAACAAGTTCTCAGCACCAGCAGTGCGATCATCGATTTCACTGTTAATGCTAGACTTGTCTGAAGTCGTTTTCTCTCTTTGTTCTATGGTTGGACAAGTTACCTGAGGACATACCAAGTTATCAGGACCAGAAGCCTCCCCTTCCAAACTATCTCTATGAATTACATCCTTCTCTTTATGAACCACATTACAACTCTCATTTGTGATTTTTGTAATTTCCATATCATCCTCTGCGTGCATTTTCACAGCTGCAGCAACATGTGAACTAGATCCTTTCCTGGACTGAGAATCTTCATTGTCGATGTTTACTCCACTAATCACACATTGCATCCTAGGACTGCAGGCCATTCTGTTACAAACACTACCGACGACATCCGTTTCCTTCTTTGACATTTCCAATGCCTGAAACTCAGACTGGTCTATATCACTTATAACTTCTATGATAGCAGTTGCTTCATGTGGCATCTTGGACACTTCAGTTGAAGATAAACAAAGTTGTGTAGAACCACGTTCAGTAATCCCAGTATCACTAGTGTTAGCATGCTTTTCAAAGTTTTCACTACTAGCAACTAAAACTTCTTCATTCAAGTGCTTCCTAGAGCATCCTTGAAGCTCATTAGTGGAACACTTCATTTTAACTTTAAACTTTCTTCTCGAGTATTGGAGAAGTTTTTCTTTTTTCATACCCACACCAACTGACTTGTTCCCAGATGCTTCAACCTTATCATCTTTTAGATTGCTCTTACAATCTAGCTGATTCAACTTGACTCTTGACCGAGACCTTCTAGACTGCCAATTGATCTTCAGGAAATCCAAACTGAGATTTCTATCAGAGAATACTCCTCCCAACGCCAATGCATGGTGAACTTGATTGGATGGAAAGTTCTTTCTGACCTTTACACAGTACTGTAAGTTTATACCCAGTCTTGATGTCCAGTCCTCCCCATATTCATTATGCTCTTGCTCACCAATTGCAAGATCTATCAAGTTCAGATCTTCCTGGGATGCACCTTCCATTGACACCTCATTACAATTGAAAGGACAATTAATCTCCTCTGCAATGGCCAATGCATGTGCCTTCATTTTCTGATAGTCTACAAGAATGAAGGAGAAAAACATAATTATTAACAACTTATAGAACTTATGCAGTAAATTACCAAGGGAAAATGAGGGGTACAACACTTATGGACTTAGTAGGGTTCAATTAAATTTTATATACCTGAATGGCAAATTAGACGAAGGTTTGCTCCACCTTTTGATTGTAAGAGCTCCTCTATCTGGATAGCATGCTCCAGACAGAAAATTCGAGGTCTCAAAAATTTAGAAGAAGCATTCCAACCACTGGGAAATTGCAGATCCCTCTGTGGCAGAGAAACATTAGAACCAGTAGGAAGATGATCTGCAATCACGAGGTCAGAACAAACTGATTCACTCAGTGCAAACTCTTATGAAACTGATTAGTATGTCAAGATATAAGAATTTACGTCCGTATGTCTCATAGATGTCCCTTACTTCGTAATCAAATTCTGATTATATGTCGTGCATCTTAATTCTGATAACAATGGACAACATGTCACATTCTACTGATTTTTACATGATGTCCAACCCTGCCGTATACAAGAACAAATGTCCAGAACTTGCAAAAACTTTTCCTCTACATCGGCACAGACATCTAGTGATACTAAAATGAAAAGTAAAAACTATGGTATTAATCCTTGCATCCATTTGGACATCACCAAAACTAAAAGATTTGAGACATCATAGACTCGACGCAACAATTCTCATCGCAAGTTGGGCAAAACAACACATATAAAACCATGTTCAAGATTAACTTCACAATGGAGAACAATTAAGCAGAAAACAGTTATTTATCAAACAAGACAGAAAATTTTCAACTTAATACCTGAAACAGAGCCCTTGACATGACCACCAGTATCTGCAGAAAAAAGATCATTCTCAGATCTTGGAATTCCTGATTCTTTAACTAAATGATCATCGAGGGACAGAAGTTGTGTTGATGCTCTCTGAGATGGTTGTATTATAGACATAAATGGAAAACCGAGGATCCCACAAGCCACACAAACCAAAGTTCCCGAATCAATTTGGAAATCACTAGAAAGGTCATCATCGTCTGCATACAAATCATTAAGAGATTCCATGTACATGCTCATCTCCTTAAACAGATCATTCTCAGTACTGCTACTACTATATTCAGAATGAACATTGCAACCATTTATTGTTGTGGGAGCAGCAGTAGGAGATACATCAGCTAATGTAGATTCTTTAATTGCACATGGAAGCAAGTCAGGGTTCCATATTGCTACATGGTAAGTGGAATCTTTGCCAAGAAGCAGACGTACATTGTTGTTTTCTTTCACCATATCTTCTATAAAAGCGTTCTTTACTGAAAACTCTCTTTCTTCTTTCTGACGATCTCTAAGTCTGGAACAACGAGCACCAGGTAGCAAATATCTTGGCACTCTGGCACCAAAACAAATATAGCGATGATGGAAATACCAACGATACATTAGCACTTCATAATTGTGTGAGCACTACAAGTAAACAGAAATAATAAGTAATGCAGTAAAACCTAGCCTAGCAACATGAGAGCATACTTAGGTGGCACAAAACAGAATCATTTTTTAATCCAGCAAAATACATCTCACTTCCTGTGGGATGTTCAGTTCATCACTGCTACCGGTTCAAACTCCCAACTAATTTTTTAACAAATAAAAGACTGTCTGAACTTTGAAAGATAGTTGGAGCACAGAAGTTGTACCTAGACACAAAAGACATGGTCAAAAGGTATAGAAGTTGTTGATGTGAAAGCATAGGAAGATAGTTCATGGCCGCTCTACGCACTGCAGCTTCTTTAGCTACTTTAAGCCATTGCGGAGTCCCAAAATTAGCTGCTTCCCCACAGTTGAAACCTATATAGACCAAAAAACAGGAAAGAAAATGATACGACAACTTGATTAAGGTCCTTGACATAGCACTGCCTAACATAAATATAAAGATACAGTAATGCAATAATGGTCCAAGCTACTAAAATATATTAGTATAAGGAGATACTAAATATCACAAAAAGCACCACAGAAGAAGAATAGCAACCAACAGTCAGGTCATACGCTTTAATATATGTAATTGTTATATATTAAAGCAAATGATATACCAAAATCTCTGGTACTTTATAGAGAAAAGTCACCTTAAGAAAGTAAATCTAAGTATCATATCTCCACTAACAGTATACAATGTCATGAGCAAGGAAGAAGTTTCTTGCCTTTGAAAAAAGAGAGTGGGAAATGATAATCTAGCGAATGATATTCCGTAATCATATTCAACTTTACAAAGCTACCTTACAACTTCGCAGTTTTAAGGAAAAAAAATTGTTTTCTTCTTGACCCAAATTGTTAGATGCTATGTGATTACCAAACAAGGAAACAATTTATAGCACAACAGACAGGTGTCATAACAGTTGCATCCTTTAGAAGAATCATATATGCAAGACAATCTGTAAAGTGATTACCATGGCTGAAGCCTACATGATAAGACCGTGGAAAAGTCACGACGAATTCTCCAGGATATTGTACTAACCTAAATGAATACCAAGAGTCAACATGAGCATAACATCCAACATATAAAGTCAGCTGAGAAAATATGCATTATAGTCTTAATGCCACAAATACAATCCATCTATTCAAGTATGTCAAACAGATACCAAAAGCAACATACTTTGGAGTCCTAAGCAGGACAAGAGCTTAGAAAAACTGAGAAGATAAGGGTACACAAATTTGAAATAATAAAGAGGAGAACCGTAACTCACCTACAACATGGAATGCCTGTTGAAACAATTATCTCAGGCGAGAGAAGGGTTGTCTTCTCACCCAGCAGCTTTAGAGCAGCTGCCAAGAAACAAAAACTGGGATTGAATCACACAAATACCATAGAGGTTATAACATCCAACAATTTCCAGATTCAAACACACAATATCATTAGAAAGTTATACACACCTAAGGTATCAATGTCACCACCATAAGCCTCGGTACGAATGACTTCCTCAAAATCAAATGCATAATTTCCAGGTACAGCATACCAAGTCTTTGGAGAGCCAGTATGAAGAAAATTCATGCTATGAAGCTCATGATCTTCAACATGCCAAGCAAACCAACTGAATAACATACCAATATAAACCATAGGTGAAGTAACGCCCGGAATGTCGTCAGGCATAAAACGTGTAAGTGAGCCAGGTGCACGAGCAATTATTTGCAAATTCCAGGGGCTGTTTGAAAGTTTCCAACCTGCAGTACCTTCCATATCATTGCTACCACTTGCATTTTTTCGCTTAGAAGAGCTTTGACTTTCTTCCTTAAACAAAACTGAATTCATAATAGAAGATTCAGGGGTTGTCACTGATGAGATGCTTGACTGATTCTCAATAGAATTACTGATAACCTTGACAGGGGGGTTATTTTTGTCACCAATTCCAACTTTCCTGCACTCAGAATCCTCTGTATTCCTGCGATATGACTGATAAGAAGCCCTCTTTCGCCTCCGTTTATGAAAATACTGAAAATGACCCTCTGGTTCTCCAAAACCTGACCCAGGAACATCATTTGCATATTCGACATATATAGGCTTCTCAGAAGCTGCTTTCCAAAACAATGTCTCAATAACCAATGGATTAACCTCCTTAATCATACCTAGCACATTCTTTGCAAATGCCTTTGACTTGGATTCAAACTGTTCCAATGTATAAATCTCTCCACTTTGCCACACTTGCTTATGAACAGCAACTTGAGGATTATCCTTGACTGCCCCTTTTATCCTCTTCACGTTTTGCCCCAGTTCCTGGTGCCTGGTGGTGAACACTGCCCTGTGCTCCCCATCACTGGATCTAACCCCTAAACTCGTTTTACCTGAGGACGAAACATTTGGCATATCTACATTATCACCCAATTCAGGACACCTGGAGAGGGACTTATTCAAATTTCCAAACACATATCTTTTGGAAGGTTTAGACAAAGGTGGTATAATCTTGCATATACCAAAGGCACTAGCTTCCTTTTCAATCTTGGATACATAAGCAATTGGGTCCGCAAACTCAGTGTCCGTTGGCCTAAACTCAGGTGCCAATGGCAACCCTTGAATCCATTTGGGTATTTCCACATTGCCCATTTCAAATACTACCACTTACAGTAAATTAAATCAACACCCTACACTTAGTTGCCAGCATTGTCCAAAGACCAAAACCTTAAAATCACGGTTCTACAAAAACCCTATATTCAAAATTACACCATTAACTTCGAGATTTTGAAAGACTGAACTAAAATTAAGTGGTAAATTGAATAAAAGAACCTGTTCCGCAAGCAACTGTCAGAATTCGCCTTCTTGAAAACACGCCAAAGTTAGAGAGAGAAACATGAAGAGTGGAGAGAGAAAGAAAGAAAAGACTTATCTAGGTTTAGAGAAATATACTAACATATCAAATCGGGTGCAAGATAGTGCCAAGTAGAGTGGGTAAACTAACGTGAACTAACGGAACAAAGCGCCCGAGAGAAATTAACTGTGTAGAAGCCGTACGATTTCGGTTGGGATAGAAGTTTAAGCGCGAAAAATGAGTTGTAGTGCGTGCCACCGGCGCACGTTAGCAGCTGGCGGTGATAAAATATGGAATGGGACGTCTTGGGTGTGCGAAGAATACTCCTATGAGTCCTATCATATTAATAACATGCAAATGACTACCGTTCGATCCTGATTTCCACATCAGTAGGGCCCTTTGACGCAATTTTGATTTTAGTAGATTTTATGCTGATTATAAGAAGATGAAATAAATCAAATTTGAAATCATAGTCTTAACTCCTTTTTTTTTAAATCAGACCATAAGTTAATCAAAGGTTATTAGACAGTTATAAAATTTGTTAAAGATTAAATAAAATTAAATAATTAAAAAAAATTATCCGTACTCATCAAAAATTAAAAGTTTAACTAAAAATTGTTAAATAAAATTGATTTATTTATTTTGATCCATAGGAATTTATTAATGTATAATAAATTAATTCATTTTTAATAACAAGAATTATTAAAATAAATCAAATCAAAAAATTGAACAGTTCAAAATTTTTATCGATAAATCAATCAAGCCGATTAGATTTTTTAATCATTGCTTAACTCTTAAGTCTTACCTATAATCTTGTACTTAGTTTTAATAAAAAATTCGATTAAATCAAAGTTAAATAATGTCTTTTTATTTGAATCCATTAAAATTATTTTAGCAAATTTTAAATGAGTCGATTTTAAATGTAATTTATAGGCCTTGTTCTTTTAATAAAACTATTTTTCTTATTTTTAATAACTCTATTTTTTCTTATCTTTAATAATATGCCCCCTAACGAGTGGTCGAGTTGGTAGAAAAGAGGGGTATGGAGCTAAAAGGTCTTGTGTTCGATTCTCTATACCTATGCTCTCTTGATCGAGCCTGTTTTACAGGACTTATCTAACACGAGTATGCCGATTGACTAAAACGTAACAACTGCAAATTCCTCCGTTTCAAAAAAAAAACTTACTTTTGATACATTAAATCAAAGTTAAACAATAACATTTTATTTAAAACGAGTTAAGTTAATTAGATTGAGTTAAAGTTGAATTCAAATTTAATCCAATCTAAATTATTACTCTAAATTATATACACATCTCTTGTTTTTTATATATATTTAATAATGAATTATTTAGTATTTTTATTATATCAAGCTATTAAAAATATGAGCCTCTCTTGCCTTTAATATCATAATTTCTTTTTTAGTAGAGTAAAAAATAACTTTTACCTATCATAGAAGTTAATAAAATTAATGTTAAAATTATCAGTTATAAATTACTAAGAATTGATAATTATCAATTGTTAATTATAATTATTGTTTGTTAGTTAATCATTGAAGTAGTTAATTGTAAATTCTTGTATTAAAATTTTACTTTTGAGCATACGAGAAAGCATGTACAATATGCATGTTAAAGCAAATAATAAGATTTTTATTAAGTTTTTCAATACTAAATTAGTAATATTACACAATCTTCAATATAAAAGTCCTTCAAAATCTATAGCTTAAATCAAACATATAATCAACTTAGTGCCTATTTAGATGAATTTTTTGGAGGCTAATAAATAATTTTCTCTACCACAAAAGCCTTTTTTAAGAAAAATGGGTGCTTAGCTGTAAAATAAAAAAGTGCTTATTTAATAAATATGACTTTTTTGGCAATCAAAATAAAACTTTCTAAGAAGCCCAAATTTGGAGCTTCTCAAAAAAGTATTTTTTCATTTAGATTTTTTAGATCAATTAATGAGCTTACTTTTTAGTCTCATTTGTTCTTATATTTTACACATAATTCCTACAATACCCACAAACTCATCTTCCCGTTTATTATGTATTTAACTATTTATTAAACTTAGATATTTATTTTAAAATTTATATAATATTATTTGACTTTTCTATATGTTTTAATATTTATTTTCGATATTATTTTACTTATGTTATAATCTATATAAAAGATTTGGTTATATATATTTTTATTTATGTTTCATACGGTTTAAAATTATATAATAATTAATATATTGTACTTTACATAGTGTTTAATATACTTTAAATAAATTTTATTACAAAATAAAATATAGTTAAATTAAAAGTACTTTTTATTTTTATGTTACCAAACAGTATATTGTATGAAGCTCTTTTTTAAATGACAGTCAAACAGTCAACTGACTTCATAGAAAAATTCTTATCAGAAAAGATCTATAGAATAAACTCTACTGACAAAAGCTCTACTGATATATTTTCAATCAATCTTTTAAAAATCAGATCGAAACTTAAACCGATAAGATAAGAACTTATTAATTGATTTTGGTTTATAAAAATTTATTAATTAATAAAAATTGATTATTAATTAATCGATTTTTAAAAATAATAGTTGTTAAAGTAAATCGAATAAGAAAGTTGAAGACCGAATCTAAAAATTAGACGATTCAAAATTTTTACGGTTAAATTAACTAAACCAGATGGGTTTTTAAAGTATTGTCTTAAAAACATATAAATATGGGTTAATCTGTTCAATTATTTATTCAATTATATATTTTTTAAGTTGAATTTTGAATTGATTTATTAAATCTGAATTTAATTAAATTTACTCAGTAATTGAAGCCAATCATCTCCTCTGTCTCGTAACCAAACCCGTGTGCTGATTCTGTGGACTCTTTGCAGGAAAGTCCGACATATGGACTCATCCAAAATTTTGCGCTGGAAAAGATAATTATACCCCACCATAATATTTTTCTATTAATAATATTGAAAAAATTAGTAATTTTAAATTGAGCAAAATGAAGAATTATGGATTATTATTATTATTATTATTATTATTATTATTGTAACATATCATAATTATATATAGATAATTAAAATAGACATTAACATTCAAAGAATCTAATCTTTTAAAATTTTAAAATTTAATCTTTTAAAATTTTCAATTAATTAATCAATCTTTTATTGTGTCTATCTATTAACTAGAGGTGGTAATAAGGCCCGAGTTCGACCTAACTTGTGGTAGATGAGTCAGGTTTGAGTTGATTGAGTCTCAATCAATTTTTAAAAATAGTCCGGACTTGACTTAATCTTGAGACCTTATATATATTAGCAAAATGATGTCATTTGGGCATTTAAATTAAAAAAACTCTAAGTCAAGTTGAGCTCGGGTCTGGATTAGGTTGTCTCTTGCCAGGTCGGGCCTCAGGCAGCAAGGTTGGGGTTAGGACGGGCTCACCCGACCCATTATACTATCTTTTTAAATTGATGAACCAACACAAATTTCTTTGATTCAATTATACATGTAGTTATTAAGAATAATTCTTATTAAGAAAAGTTTATTTTCTTAAGTATTTTATTTTTATTATTTATAAATGACGAGATCTACAAAATTTAAAATAATATATTTTTTGGATTTATTTCAATTTAATGTTTTAATTTAATAACTATTTTTTCTAAGATTAGCATAAATAAAGTTAAAATATTATTTTAAAAGGTTATTACATTAAAAATTAAAATTTATGAAATGTTGAATTTGATAAGTGATAAGAATAATTTTTATTTTCTATTTACAATATTGAGAAAAAAGACATAAAATTATAACATTTTTTATAATATCTTATCCCTTTTGATTATTATTATTATTTATCATTATCTACGAGAACGTGTTCAAGCTATCAAAAGATCAAGACAACCAGCATGTTTTGTCAAAGTTCTGATTATGTCTATAAAATTCATACTCACTTCCATTTTCCTTAAGCTCCTCCACTATCTGATCTCTCTTTTCCTTTCTTAACATCTCTGAACCAGAGCCATGGGGACGATAAAGCAGCGCAGACTCCTGAGCTGGTGTTCCAACAACTTACGTAAGATGGTTAACAAGTATTCAGCTTGTAACTGCGTCGAAGAAGAAGAGTTATGGACACCGAAGGATGTTCCCAGAGGTCACCTTGCAGTATATGTCGGTAAAGATTGCAGAAGATTCATCATCAAGATTACCATACTCGAACATCCTCTCTTTCAGGCTTTGCTTGATTGGTCTGAGGAGGTTTACGAGTTCAACACAGCCTCAAAGCTTTGCATTCCATGCAAGGAAAGCACTTTCATGAACATAGTAACTTGTATCAATTCTCAGCAGCAGCGCAAGCTTTCGGCTTGTCTGTCACATTCCATGCGTATTAATGTATTAGGCATGGCAAGAGGTCGGGTTAGACCGCACATTTTATTTGACTTACGGACAACCTGAAGTCCGAGTCCAATCCAGTTTAAAAATAACATCGTTTTTTTCAAATGGTTAGTTTCATTATAATGGATATATCATATCAGTAAACATCTCTAGCAACATAACTCCATTGCTGTACAAATCGCCATAAGTTGTCACTTCACTGCTCATTCTATATTCTGCAATTCAACAGACGAATGTTCTTTAATATGGATCAAAGTAAGATATGGAGGAACATAATCGTACACATGACCTGGAGTTGCATATCCAATGGTGCCTATGGAGCTGCTCTGGTTTGATTTATCCGAAACTAACTGGTCAGAATCTTATGACGGGAATCTTGCTAATCCAAAATCTCCAACACGAGCGTTCATATCTCCATCCAAAAGAATGTTTCTTGGCTTCAGATCACAGTGGATAATGCACATTTGACTATGGTTGGGTAAATAGTCAAAGAGCGTTAGCTACATCAATTGCTATGCTTAGCCGCAGGTAAAGATCCAAACTTGTAAGCTGATCAGTGGGGTGCAACCACATTTCTAAATTCCCGTTAACCATGAACTCGAAGAATAGTGCTTTGAAATCCATTCCCTGGAAATCAATACTCGAACATTCAGTTAATATCGATGCCTGATATTCTTCAGGGCTTCATACTCAAACATGAAACTTTTGGAAGCTCCAGGGTGGAGCGATCGAGTACCTTCACAGCTACAGCAACTCCATCTGGTTCAAGAACTCCTCTGTATACTGATCGAAAACTGCCTGTACCAATCAAACTTCCTGAAGAGAATCGATTGGTTGCTGAGTAGATCACATGTCACTTGCAGAAAAGGGACATTGAATGAAGATTAAGAAATTGGCCTACTTGTTCTTGTCTTCTTGAGCATATAACAGAAAAGTGTACCAGAGGTCAAAATGACAATTAATTTCAACTTGGAAGAAGAATTTGACTTCGCTGTGTTTGTGGCAGAGCATCTTGGTAGATTATTTTCGGAAAGAGCCAAGTACAGTAATTGTCTGCAATTTCCAAACTAGATGGGATGCTTCCTTGCAAATGATTTATCCTTAGACTTACTCTTCCTAGTGAAGTCATTTTCCCTGTAGAAAATGGAATCGTCCCTGAAAGTTCGTTTCCATTGAGAAAGAAATAATTCAAACTCTGCAGTTTTCCTATTGAACTTGGTATGTTGCATGTCAATTGATTTACCTCTAAACCTAAAGCAACCTGGTTAAAAAGATTTCCAATCTCGGTCGGTATAGTTCCACGGATGTGATTGTTTCCTGAACCTATGATCCTAAGCTTGGTTGAAAGTTGCTTAATAGTTCAGGTAATTCTCCTCCCAGATTGTTGTCACTAATAACCAAGCTCCGCAAATTAGTTTTATTGACCAAGGTATAAAAGAAATTTAATTCATCGTCTCCGCCATTTCCAAGCTATTATCATTGATTGACACCTGCTCCAGATTATGCAGCTTTGACAAACTGGGAACTTTTCTACTGAACTTGCTCCTCGATATGCTCAGTGCAACAAGGTTTGAGGCACTGGAAACTGATGGTGGCACAGGTCCACTATGATGGTTGGTGTGAAATCTAAGGATTTGAAGGTTTGGCAGAGTCAAGCCTAAGTCCTGTGGAAGGATACCATGAAGATGATTAGCTGGCAGAGACAAGATAGTAAGAGAAGACAGATTGTATATAGAATGAGGAACTGTACCAGTAAGATTATTGTCACCAAATGCAAACTCTTGTAGTTTCTTCAGGTTTTCAACAATGTCAGGAACACTTCCTACCAAATTGTTTCTTGATCCATAAATCATCCTGAGTGACAAAAGATTTCCAAAAGAAGACGGTATCTGACCAACCAAGTTGTTTCTGCTGAGAACAAGTAGCTGCAGTTTCGACAATGATCCAAGTTCCGATGGAAGTTCATCAAGAAAGTTGTAGCTCACAGTAAAGCTCAGCAGATTAACACAGCGAGAAATGTTAACGGGATTTCACCAGTCAACATGTTGTAGCTGAAATCCAACTTTCGCAGCCTAAACAGACGGTCTAGTTCTGGTCGGATGGTATGGCCTAAGCTGTTGTTCCTCAGGTTTATAATCCTGAGAAAGCTCAAGTTCCCAACGTAGGGTGATAGTATGCCGACCAGTTGACCGTCGTGTAGGTCGAGTTCTACGATTCTCTAATGTCTAACTCCGCATATAACACCTTACTTGCAGAAATGGCAGGATTCATTCCAGGAACTTAGTTTTCCGAGAGGATCGTTTGTAATTTGAGCCTTTAAAGCTAGTAATGTCTCCCTATCTGCTTCATTTCCAGCAAGTAAAAGAAAGTGAGAGTTGAAACATTCCTAACTGGAAAAGTAAACCCAATTTGCTGGAGCTAATTGGTTTAAATCCATACTAAATATGAACATAGTAACAGTTCTTATAACATACGATCTACATGTACAACAAATATTGTCTTCAAATACCAGACAAAACACAGAAGTTACAGAAAGAACAACTTCCATAACTTCTTAACCTTATCCTGACAAGGTCACCAATCGATGATGCAAGATTTGGCAGCTGGTTTCCATGTCAGACTTGCATGGTAGATAAAGAAAGCTGATGAAAACTAGAATGTTATGAACAGAGACTTGACTTGGAGACTTCAAGAAGATAGTTGGTATGATATAAACGTCACGCACCTTATACAATTTGAGTTGCGACTGAAACATATCTCTTGAGAACATCAGTATCTGCAGAATAACCCCTCTTTGAATGATTCTTGTGATGTCTGAATTTTAGACAATGATTTGTCAATGTCATCTGTGTTTCGACTTCAACTTCTCGTTATTATATTAAATATATCACTTGTGTTTTCTTTCAAGAATCATGTGTTAAGCCAATGAGATTTGCTGATCAAGAACTCCCATCGATTTCCAAGTAAAAAGAGACGGATGAGTTCTGTTTAGTAAATATTTGTTAGATAAAGATCACATCCAAATAATCTGGGAACACCTTAGAGCTGATATTTTATTGCAATGAATCATCATCCAAATACAGGTATGGTACAAACAACAGATTGTATATGACTAAGGTCCTAACAATTGTGAAAATCATCTAAACAGCAATGTCAAAAGAAGGCAGAAAACCAAAACAAAAAACAAAAAACAAAAAAGGGCAGCAAGACCCTGTCCCTCCCTTGCAAGTTATCTACATCAACACTCCTCCCAACCACTCCTCTAGCTTGGCTTCTTTATCTGCCTTAAAGTCATCATAGTTTTCTGATACAGATAATTCACATGATGGTGGCAACTTTTCATCAACTTGCTCATCCTCTGAACCCTCTTCCTTGTCATCAGCAGTTTGACTCGACACAGGCAGTTCATCAACTACTTCGTCTGCATCGGTATCGGGCAAAGAAGAACTGGTGGTGGCAGATTCATCTACTTTTGATGGATTAGAGTGCAAAATATGCCCGTCGTACTGGCTTGGTGTTGATTCTCTTGCATCAAGTTGTGGCCACTTGAAATTGCTGGCCCTTTCTTTTGCAGTCTTAAACACAGTTGAAAAGTAGTTGCTCATCCTTTTGCTATCTGGCTGCGAATAAGCACCATTATAACCCCAAGTGCCCGGTTCCCAAGACATAGTTCTTCCTTTTTGAAAGCTTGAACTTGAAGCCTGGATTAATCCTCTTCTGGGTTGTTTCGTCGACATGATTTCAAGAGATCTTCTAACGTCTTTGATCATGTCATCAGCAATGGTGAAGCCACATTCTTTCATTGACCTCACCATGATGATAGAGTCCTCCAAGTCTTCTGTGTGCAGATTTGTTTCTTGTGACTTCTCCACAACCTTATTGTTGAGACCAACAACATTCGGTATTGCATTGTGGGCATGCTGCTGCACATAGAAAAGCCCTACTGAGGGCTCGTTTGCCACGTACTTAATCATCTCTCCCAAGCTTTCAGTTATCTCCACAAAGCCATCAACAGTGGAGATATCATGCATCTTGTCATCACTGAAATTAATCAAAATTGCAAATAAAGTGCACTTCAAGAAGAAGCGAAAAGATGGAACCAACCAAAGAAGATAAAGCGATCTAAAAGCGATGGTTATTTTCATATTAATTGATGAAAACTAATAACGAATTTGAACCGTATCTAATCCCAAATGCTTGAAAACTGGATAGTGATACCTAATTCAAAAGTGACAATTTTGATAAGAAAAAAACTTTTTTTAAAACTTATCATCAAATTCTGTTAGCTGTACTGAAAAAGAGAAGATGATTCATGCCAAATCAGAAACATAAATTGCATCCATTAACCGCATCAAGAAACCTTATTAGTTAACTAAGACTACCCCAGTTCCAAGTTTAATAATCATATTATAGGAATTTGTGAGAATTGCTTTTATATATAGCAAGAGTATAAGAACGCAATTTCTCACAGACTCAATAAATCCCAGAACAACCCAGTTGATTCTGTAAGAAATCGAGCCATGTTCGATAACGTAACATCATCATCGGAAAAAGAAAGAGCAATTTAAACAACAAATGAGAAGAAAAACTGTTCTTTCATCACAGCTGATCAATGCCTTTAGAATCGAACAAAAACTCACAGAATCGAGAAGATGAACGGTAAAAGAAATAACTTACATGAAACCCTAGAAGTAGGTAGGGGATAGAGGGGAACTGGTGAGAATCATCTCTGTCACTCGATGGATTTCCTTTCCTAAAGTGTTAGATTCGATCCTGAAAGGGCCTGATCCCAAGAATCATGAATTTATCTCCGGAACTAAGTTCCAAATCTACAAAATGTATAGTGTGGCTTATTTGGGCTGTATGCCCAGTTTTGACAATGGGGACGGAAGAAAACTTCTCCTAGATAGCAGTAGAGTTCGGGCTGGTCCGATTAGTTTTACTTGATTTAAATTTAATAAATTAAATTTGATTTAAAAATTAAATCGATAAAATAAAAAAATTAACGTTAAAAAGATTAAACCGACATTAAATTGTAAAAAATGGTTAATGAGTGAATAAAACTAAAAATTTTTAAATATAATTAAAGAAAATTGTATTTATCAGTCTAAAAATTGAAACTTGATTAAAAATAAAATGGAAAATAAAATTTTATGTATTTATTTATTTTGATTTATAAAAATTAATTAATTTACGAAAATTATTAAAATAAATCAAATCAAAAATTAGAAAATAACCAAAAAAATAAGTCAGCTTAAGTTTTTTTATTAAATTGATTGAATTAATTAATTTTTAATTATTACACTTCACTTTGATCTTAAATTTTAAAATTTTAAAATTAAAATTAAAATAAAGTAACATATCAAGGGTTTGGATAAATTTTCATTTTATAGAATAAAATAATATTATTTTGATCAATTTAATTCTCCTAAAACAAAGATTGGATAAATCATTTTTTAATTTTAAAGTTAAAACTTTAATTAGTTCGCTCTAAATTAATTTTTAAAGATTGATTAATTTACGAAATTAACTGGTTAATTAATACATAATAATTATAATTATTAAAATAAATCAAATCAAAAATTAGAAAATAACCAAAAAATCAATCAGTATAAGTTTTCATGATTAAATTGACGGAATTAATTAATTTTTAATTATTATACTTCATTTTGATCTTAAATTTTAAATTTTTAAATTTAAAATTAAAATAGGGTAACACATCAAGGTTTGGATAAATTTTCACTTTATAGAATAAAATAATATTATTTTGATCAATTTAAATATTCTAAAACAAGATTGGATAACTATTTTTTTATTTTAAAGGTAAAACTTTAATCTGTTGGCACCAAATTAATTTTTAATTTAATTTATATTATTACGAAAATAAGCCTGGAAAGGGAAAAAAAATAAAAGGAACTGTGTCATCTTCATCGAGGCTCCTTGTACATATCATTCGAACTTACAGTAGAGAAAAAAACAACAAAAGAAAACAAAGTAACTTGCACATGCATGTTATGATGTAACAAATTTATGTTACAGATTTCAGACTTTGACGAATTCATTTTTAGAAAGAACATAAAAAAAAGAAAGACATATATGTATGGAAAAAACGAAGAACTAGCATATAGGAAGAGGAGTGCCATTCCAGTCCTTTAAGCACTCCATCATTGGATCTATAAGCTTCCCAGCACAAATGGCAGAGAACAGTTTATCGAACTCCTCACCTGGTGATAACACCTTCTCGCCGGTTAAGAAACTAGTGCCAAGCTCTTCTCTCACGAACCTGTATAATGGGTACGATCTACATTCCGTAATCCTGTTTGGAATGGTTGGGTTTCCATTTTCCAGGGCAGTTCTAGAACTCTCGACTTCTTTGGGCAAATGGGCCTTGAGTTCTTCCTCAAAAGCTCCGATCTTTAGGAAAATGGAAGTGTTTGGATTGGTTTCTTTGTCACTGTTCATGAATGCATGGTCAACCAGAACTTGTCTCAGTTTTTGCATCAGAGGGTAATTTGCACTGCAAGGATCATCGGCGTATGCAAAGACATATTCTCTGTCAACAACCTTAAGGAGGTCTTTCTCGCAGAATCTTGATGGGTGAAGCTCGCCATTGGAGGTTATTGTAAGTACTCTCTTAGCAACTTGACTCACAGTGTTCTTGACTGCGTTCTTCAGGTTCTCCTCCAAGTGCCTTAGGTCGATTGCCTGACAAAGAGCGACCAAGAAAGTGGAAGACATGAGTTTCAATATGTCCACAGCTTCACCTGTTTTTCTCGCAGAAATCAACCCTAAAGAGTTAACATCTTGGTTATGTTGCTCTGCGCTTTGGACATGAGTTGTGACAGGATTGGCAAGGTATTGGAGCTCAGAGCAGTAAGATGCCATGGCGATTTCAGCTCCTTTGAACCCATAATCCAAGCTAGGATTGCGACCGCCGGTAAGATTTGAAGGTAAACCATTGTTGTAGAAGTCATTAACGAGTTCTGAGAATTGCGCAAACATTAGTTTGCCAATGGAGGCAATAGCTAGACGAGTGTTGTCCATGGAAACACCAATTGGGGTCCCCTGGAAATTCCCACCGTGCAGAGCCTTATTCCTTGCAACATCAATCAATGGGTTGTCGTTCACAGAGTTGATTTCTCGTTCAATCATTTTGGTCGATGCTCTGATCACTTCGATCTGTGGACCAAGCCACTGAGGAGATGTTCTAAGAGCATATCTGTCCTGTTTTGGCTTCTGCAATGGATCGATCTCGTGTAGCTTCTGAGCAGCTTTAACGTAAGAGCTACCATCAAGAATATGTTCCATTATAGCTGCAGCTTCGATTTGTCCAGGATGATGCTTCAGTTTATGTGTCAAATAGTCTGTGAATTCAGGTTTTCCTTGCATAACTTCTGCAAAAATTGCTGACAAAACTTCTGACAGAATTGCCAGAACATTAGCTTCAAAAAGCACCATTGCAGCCATTCCAGAACCAACTGCTGTACCATTGACAAGTGCCAGCCCTTCCTTGGGCTGTAAATCAAAGAACCCTCCATTGATCCCTGCCAGACTGAAAGCCTCAGATGGGTTCAGGATTTTTCCATCAGGACCTGCAGCCTTGGAATTGGGACGACCAATCAAGAGACCAGCAATATAGGACAGGGGGACCAAGTCACCAGAAGCAGATATTGTGCCTCTGAGAGGCAAACATGGAGTTATGTTGTGGTTAAGCAGCTTGGCTATGGCTTCCAGGACCTCAAATCTAATGCCTGAATATCCTTGTAACAGTGTGTTTATCCTGACCAACATAGCTGCTCTGGTAGCTGAGTGAGGCAATGTATGGCAAGACTCTGTCCCACTTCCAAAGATTCCAGCATTCAAAAACCTGACGATAAATTAACATGCCCATCAACATCATCAGCAATTGCGAACGGGACCGATTAAATGACCGATAATGACGTTTATTAACTATCACATGTCAGATAAAAGACAATTTTAAATAATCAATCATATTGATCACATAACAAATAAAAAAAATTAATTATCGATATTTATTAAAAAAAATTCTTGGAAAAGTCATCAAATCCTAAGTTAAAACTTAAAAGGATGCAGAATGTTGACGTTAGAAGTGGGCTTTGACTAAGGTAAGATTCAGTTTAGACTTGGCAAAATTACTCCAACTAAAAGTCAGGTTAAGGTAAGAGTATCCAAATATTTACATTTTTAAATTTTGAAGAACTCAGTATATTATTGGACTCCAAATAACTCTATATATATTAACTCTGTCCTTGTATATATATATATATATATATATATATATATTAAAAATTTAACTTAATATAACAAGATTATTTTAAATAAAACGACGTTGTTTAAAATCGGATTTAAGTTTAAAGCTTCGAGTTTTAGGGTAAACCCAAGCCCGAACACAAATTTTCAGACCAAACCTATTTCCAAGCTTAATTCCATCCCCATAATTGACCAAATCAACTTGAAACTTACTTTTCTTTAATTTGGGTAGGTGACAATCACAAAAGTACAAATTAAAGGTCTCAACTTCTTTCTTTCTTTTTTTTTTGTCTGTTTCCTTGTGGATTATTTTTTATCCTAAGGTTAAGATTTTGAAAATTATAATTATAATTAAAATTTTAAATATTTTATTTTTGTAGTTCATTTTATAAAACTCCTATTATTTGTTTTCTAGTTCTAAACAATTTCTCTGTTGAAAAAATGATAATCAACAGGTAGCGGTTAATATCTTGTAATCCATCAAAATCAATGACCATAACAACGTGCTTGCACGTTAAATAGAGTTGGTGATATTTGGTGAGGGCTTTCAATAATAATAATAATAATAATTATTATTATTATTATTATTAAAAGAAATTTCTTTGAGTAGTTTGTGAATAATTGTTTTTTGTTTGAAAATAAATTAATATAATAGTAATATCAGGTATCTAAATTATAACATTTCTTAACAACTTATCCTAAGG
This sequence comes from Erythroxylum tenue, assembly GCA_027568955.1. Lineage (NCBI taxonomy): Eukaryota > Viridiplantae > Streptophyta > Magnoliopsida > Malpighiales > Erythroxylaceae > Erythroxylum > Erythroxylum tenue. The sequence continues at coordinate 30,593,737 of JAOSBM010000003.1, forward strand.
TTGTGCACTACTAGACTTCCCAAGATTTCACGTCTCACCGAGACTGTTACTGAGTATTGATGTTCATGTTGTTTTTTATTACACAATGAGAAGCTTTTTTCCCCTAAAAATCACATTCGTAATTTAATGATATTCACTTTATAATTATATGTGTAAAGAAAAGTCTTATTATGTCAAATATTCAAGAATTATTAAAGTATACAAAGTATTTTAAAAATAAGATATTATTTTTGTCAATTATTAATTCAATTTTTAAAATAAAATTATTTGAACAAAAATGTTTTATAAATTTTAAATTCATTTCAAATAAGATAAGATAATTAATTACTCTTTTTATATAATTTTATTTTTCAATTATTATGATATATATATATATATATATAACTAATTTTTACCTAATTCTAAATATTCAAATTCATGCATATTGCAATGCCATGGAAGTAGCAATTATTTAGCATCACAGAAGGTAAGCTGCCTCAGTTTATTTAGGTCTAGAGGTACCTAACTCTATTAAAACAAGGCATAGGTTGTTAAAAGCTATGTCATGGAAGTTAAGCAACTTCAATAAGATAGGCTAAGATTATGTTAATGACTAATTAAAGAAAAGTAATTAGCGAAGATAATCAAACTTGTTTTTTCTTTTTTTCTTTTAACTTCACCTTATAAGCTCACGTTGAAGGGCTCCACCTTGCTTGGTTCTTCGGTGCGAGGTTGCACCAAACCCGGTGGTGACTCCATAACTGTCAGTGCCCTTGTTCATGCTGTCCATGACCCAGTCACTGCTGGCCTTCACGCCGGCGCGAGCCTCCTCCGCGAGCTCCACCGAGACGGCTCCAGCGTCGCGTCTGGCAATAGCGGTAACTTGAGCTATGGTCAGCGTCTCACCTCCAAGCCTCACCAATGACTTCCTGTACTCTTCCACCATCTGCTTCACTTCCTCTAGGTGGCTTCCTTTCAGTGACTCTGCCGCCATACCCCAGTTCAGAGGATCACTGGTGCAAAAACTGCTTATTGAACCATTGCCATTATCGCTAGGAAACTCCATTTTCGCTTCAACTTTAGAGAAACTAAGAAAATGGAGAAAAGGGTAGTTGTTGGATTGATCGGAGAAGTTCTATGCAACTCCTTTAATGGAGTTTTAATGCGAAGGAATTTTTAGGTAACCCAAAATTCCTGAGTCCGGTCACCAGTATTGGGTGCCTTAAATAGAGGCACTGGTGGGTGAGGCATATTGAGTGTTGGGTGGGTTAGGCCGACGGGTTAGTTGGAAAACTCACGTGGCCGTTCGATCTTCATGGGAATAGACGGTTAAGATGGTTACACGTGGCAAGATTGGTGGCATGACATTGCTCTTAAGTGGGGTCCAAATTGGGACGGTTTATTACTTGTCAATGAGATTGTGAAGGGTGGGAGAGGATTAGCTTTTGTAGAGGAGGTTTGGTGAGAACATGCACATAAGCATTGCATCATCATTCCATACTTTTTAAAATTTTTTAATTTCTCAACCAAATTTTTTATAATAAAATATTACTCAAATGTCCTATTAAAATATTAAGGTAAAAAAAACCTTTAATTAATGCTTAAAAATTGATTTTAAGACCGTAATAGTTTATAATGAAATTAAATTACCTAATTATGACATCACATAAACTAGACTATATAATAAAAACTGCCTAAAATTTAGGATTTAAAATGCTAAATATTACCGTTTGTTTAAATTTTTAGGGCCTTTAGGAGTGGTCGAGTTGGTGGAGTAAAGAGACATTAGGTCAAAAGATCCTGTGTTCGAATCACCCTATTTACGCTCTCTTGATTGAGTATATCGTACAGGACTTGTCTAGTGGGAAATATCCGATTTACATTATTTGTAGGCTATTGCGTCAATCCGAAAATTTACCCAGTGCGCATCCAAATGGTTGTGATTATGAGTTCCTCCGTTAAAAAAATATTTAATTATAAATTTTTTTACTAGTGAGTTATTTAAATTAAGTAAATAATGGATTATTAAGTATAATTAGTAGATTATTATATTTTTAAATTTTTTTCGTCCCATCAAACAAAAAAACTAATTAAAAAAATTCAACCATAAAATTTTTTAATTGCATAACTTTTCAATTGATTTTTAACTTTCTTGTTTAATTTACTTTTAATAACTCTTGTTGTTAAAAATTGACCAATTTATTAAATAATTGAAAAAAATTTGTAAATTAATAAGTTCATATAAATTATAATTAATTTTTTAAATTTAAAAAATTAAACTTCAAATTCTCTATTAAGTATAATTAGTAGATTATTATAATTTTAAATATTTTTTAGTCCTGATTTCAAAAATAATAAATACAGGATTTTATTATTTAAAAAAGTACTATATCAAAAAAAGAATACTTAAGTATTCTTCCACATATTTTTTATTTATAATTTCTTAAGTTTAATAAAAAAGCTTGGTGGTGAAATAAGTAAATAATATATAAAATGATAGTCCAATAATATAATATGTGAAATATATGATCTTATGTCATGATTTGACATGCTGATGTCATCTCTTTGGCCATTTAATGATATCATAAGTTAAATTATATCTACGTATTTGCTTTTCTAATTATTAATTTATATACACTAATTACAAATTTACAATACACAAAATAAACTTTATTTTTAAATGGTAGCAACCCTGTCACTTTCACATTTAAATAAAAACCAAGACGTGTGGGCACCTGAAAGTAAAAGCTGCCTGTTCTACTATTATACTTATCAGAATATTGGAATTAAGGTGTACCTAACTCAACAAACGTCTGATAAGAAACATAAAACTGTGTGTAAATTCCAATGATAGACCGCAGACCAATGTCAGGAATATCGTATTAGATTTAGTATTGGATTGAATTATATTACAGTATTATATTGGTACCGGTTAATAATGGATATTGTTTCGAGTAATTTTTTAAATTTATAAAATAGTCTCAAAAAAATTTTTAAAATTAAAAAAAAGTTCATTGTCATATTGTACAGTTGTACTGTATGTTTTTAACCGTGCCTCCAAAAATCATAACAATAAATAATAATCACAATTTTAATTTAATTTATAAAATTAATTTAATAAATATTAATAAATATAGTTAAATTTAAAATATATTTTACAATATATAAATTTCAAATAAATTTTATTTAATCATTAAAAATATATAAAAATAAATATTAGTTTATAAATAATAATTTTAAATTATTTATTAAAAATAAATTTTGTTATATTTTATTAATAAATATTATATAAATATTAAAATAAATTTAAATAAGAATAATTTATTTTAAGTTTTAATTAATTTATAATTATTATTAGTAATGAATATTTTTATTTTAAAAACAAAAATTAAAAATTCACAATAAATGTAAAAATTGAAGTAAATAAAATAACTAATTAAAAACTTTGATAAAAAGATAGGGAAAGGAGAGACGAAGAATTTAAAATTTTTTGAAAATTTTACAAAAAAATCCTCTATTTTTTAATTTTTCGGTAGCGGCCAGTATTTTGAATACTGACCGATACTGATTGATACCATCTAAAACAAGTAAGTACGGACCGATATTTAAACATGGTACAATCGATCATCTATTTTGTACCAATTTTGGTCCGATACTATATATACTAACTAGTACCAGTCAGTACGAAACGGTATCCTAAACTCTGTCATAATACGTAAGCTTTGGAAAGATCCAATAGTATTTAAGGTTATCCCTATCAAATAAAGAAGTTGTTTCCGAATCAACAATTAAAAGAGTCGAGACTAAGAATTGAAGTAAAATTATGCATTTTAGTGCAAACTTGCAATTACAATTTTTTATTGGTAGAGAAAAATGATTTGAAAATTTATAATAAAGTATTTTAATAAAGAATAAGTAATATATTACTTCCATAAATTGTGTATTTAACTAGAATTTAAAGTCAGAGTCACTCCCTGCCCATAAAAGCAGCCACATTCATTTCATTTGATCCATTTTCTTCTGATTAGACAAAGTCATTTCCTTGTGTCACGTTTTCTTGTCAATTCTTTTTCAATAAGCAAATTAGTATTCGTCGAATGAAACAAAAAGAGAAAAAATAAAAACTCAACTAATTTTGTCGGATCAATCATAAAAACTTTGAATTGTAAAATTTTTCATATCAATTTTTAACTTTTTGATTTAATTTACTTTCAAGAACTCTTGTTATTAAAAATTGATCAATTTATTAAATAATCATAGAATTTTCATAATTAATAAGTTTATATAAATAAATTTTAATTAATTAATTTTAATTTAATATTTTTTTAATTAAACTTTAAATTTTTTAATAGGTACGGGCAATCTCTTTCGATCATATTTCAAAATTTTAATTTTATTAATCTTTAGTCAATTTAATGACGATATAATACTTGTTGAATCTTTTAAATCTTAAATCTCTTGCTTTATCGGCTTAATTTTCTATCTGATTTTTGAAACATCGTAAAAAAAAGGATCATTGTAACGAAAAGATTGTATAATAATGACATCATAAGTTTAATTGTACAATAATGACATCATAAATTACTAAGTTCATGTAAATTAAAATTAATTATTTAATAATTATTTAATTTTTAAATTAGACTTCAAATTATCTAATAGACACGGGCATTCTTTTTCGATTATATTTCAAAAATTTTAATTTTAATAATCTTTAGCCAATTTAATAACGATCTACTACTTAATGAACCTTTAAAATCTTAAATTTCTTCTTTTATCGATTTAATTTTTATCTGATTTTTTGAAACATTGTAAAAAAAAGGATCGTTATAAACCAAAACAAGATTGTATAAGAAAACCCAACACAAGCTTCGTTAATTATCTTGGAAGTTTTTTTTTATATACAAACCAAAAATTATTTTATGTCGTGCAAGTTTTTAAAATAATTGGACCAAGTCAATCTATATCAAGGTTATTCTTTTTCATCTAAAATTAATTTGAAAACATGTTTTGATTCTATACTTAGGCTTGACAATTTTGGCTTGTTTCGACCAGATTTTGGCTAGAATTGGCCACCTGACCGAAATAACAAAAATAAATTCGTTTTGTAAAATTTTTTATAAAAAAAGTAAGAATGAGTCGAGCCGGCTAGTACGACATGTCAGGCATCCTATTGACATCTCTATCTGTACTTGGTAGAATCATAAATTTCTTAATTTTTTAATAATATAAATAACACTAATTAGTAGTAAGTTCATAACTTGTCACTTTAAAAAAATATTAATAATTTGTATTCGAAGAAGAAATATAACACCTTCAATGTATATACATAAATAACTACCAATTACTTTTTTATGATCATATGAAATATTTACTTATTTATTTATTTTATTTTGGTCCAATTTTTATTATTTTGTTCCGTACATATTATATAATTATGTCACTCTACACCAAAAGTTTTTTTCTTTTTCCATCTGAAATAAATTCAAAACATTATTTGATTAGATTAGAAAGTTCGATCATACACTTGTAGTATCATAAATTCTGTAATATTTTGCAAAGTAAATAACACTAATTGATGGTATGTTTATAGCTCATCATGTAACACAACCAAGACGTATTTCAATTCACAAGATTCTTCGTTTTGCAAAAATCGGTAGAAGGTTATTAATATATGCAATTTTTCTTTCATATTTTTACAAAAAATTATTTCCTTGACTCAAAAAGATTGATAAACATATGCAGATCATGTCAATCCTCATCCCAACAATAATCATCTGATCTCATTTTAAATGTATTTGATTGTATTGTATTTGATTTTATTTGATTTTATCTTGTGATCTTCGTTATCTTTGTAGATTCATATACATGTATAAATTCAATGTAAAGTCACTCATAATTATGCAATACAATACAATACAATTACACTCTCAATCACTTTCATTCTTCTATTCTTTCAAAGATATAACATTTTGATCACAAAAGAGTGAGTGCCTATTTAGTTGAGCTTTTGGAGGGTGAATAAACACTTTTTTCCTACTATGAAAGTGTTTTTTAAAAGAAAATAAAATTTCATTTTTTAGTAGATATAACTTTTTTGGCAATTAAAATACAGCTTTTTAAGAAACTCAAATTTGGAGCTTCTAAAAAAAGTACCTTTTAGGTTAATTTTTCAGATCAATTAATGAACCTATTTTTTAGTTTCTTTTACCCTTATGTTTTACACATAATTTCCACAATACTTACAAACACATCTTCATGTTTATTTTAATATTTATATAATATTATTTGACTTTTTTATATGTTTTAATATTTATTTTTTATATTAGTTTTAATTATGTTATAATCCATATAAAAGATTTAGTTAGATATATTTTCATTTATGTTTAATATGGTTTAAATTATATAATAACTAATATATTGTGTTTTACATATTGTTTAATAAATTTTAAATAATATTTATATGTATAAATAGTTTTATTACAAAATAAAATATAGTTAAAATTAAAAGTATTTTTTATTTTTATATTGTTAAACAGATTATTGTATGAAGTTTTTAAAAAAAAAACTTTTTTTTAAATGACAGTCAAACAGTTAACTGTCTTTTAAAAAAAACTTTTATCAGAAAAGTTCTACTGACAAAAACTCTACGATATAAGCTTTTCCAAAGAAACACTTACTTCAAAATATAATTAGGTCACTTCTTTTGTCTTAATAATAGTAAGTGGAAGGCAGGCACTTGTTGGTGACTTGCTTTCAATTCACCAAGTCCCTTCTTTTTCTTGTTGTGATCACATTAGTGGAAGATCTACCAACCCCATTGGGACGATGAGCATTATCTGTAGTTGGTGGGATATTGATGAGCTATTCATTTTCATCCCCACCTTCTCTGAGCTTTAATTTCCCCGTCATTCTTCAATCTTCAAAATTAACTACTCATGCCCAAAAAAGGTAAAAGAATCCGATTTCTACTTATATACTCCCTCTGATTCATAATAAGTATTGTTTTAGAGGGATTTGAATTATTCAAAATAAGTGTCGTTTGTGACTTTTTATGCATATTTATAATTTTACTTCCAAA
>JAOSBM010000003.1:30615983-30628045 GCA_027568955.1 Erythroxylum tenue
GCTAATAAAGTTGCTCATTCGTTAGTAAGGGTCGCTTTATTTCATGCAAACCGTTTTGTTTGAGATATTGTTCCTAGTAGTATTGTTTCTACTATTCGTACTGATTTGTCTGCGGTTGTTCTCAACTCTGAAGAAGCTTAGGTCCGGGTGTATAGGGTAAAGCCTATTGGCTTTGGGTTGAGTTGCTTCCTCAGGTTTGATTCCTTGTTTTCTTTTATGAATCCTTTTAATTTCAAAAAAAAAAGAGAACGATATCATTTTACTTGAAAATTTCGAGCTTCAAACTGGATCAAATTTAGTGACTGTTTGGACGGGCTTTTAAGAGGTTAATAAGTATTTTTTTTTCATTACAAAAGCCTTTTTTAAAAAATTGAGTATTTTGTTGTAAAATAAAAATCATTTTTTAATAGATATGACTTTTTTTGCAGTCAAAATATAACTTTTTAAAAAACTCAACTTTTGAGTTTCTCAAATGACTTTTTCGGACAGAATTTTCAGATCAATTAATGAGCCTATTTTTAGTCTCTTTTGCCCTTATATTTTACACATAATTCTCATAATACTCACAAACTCATCTTCACGTTTATGTTATGATTTATATAATATTTTTTAGCTTTTTATATATTTTAATATTAATTTTACTTATATTATAGCCCATATAAAATATTTGGCTATATATATTTTATTTATGTTTCATATGGTTTAAAATTATATAATAATTAATATATTGTGTTTTGCATATTGTTTAATATACTTTAAATAATATTTATATCCATAAATAATTTTTATTACAAAATAAAATATAGTTAAAATTAAAAGTATTTTTTTATGTTGTCAAACAGTCTATTGTATGAAGCTCTTTTTAAAAAGTTCTTTTTTAAATGACAGTCAAACAGTCAACTAACTTCTTAGAAAAATTATTCTCATAAAAAATATACAGAAAAAAAGCTCTACTAACAAAACTTCTATTAATATAAGCCCAACCAAATATAGGTTTATCCTAAATACGATGTTTCAAGTTAATTCGGGTAGCACAATTTTTATCAGGCTTTAGGGTAGGCCGAGTAGTTCATTCCGATTGAATTTTAGATGAACCCTTCAGACCTAAATTCAGTACGAAGCTTGATTTAACAAAATTTAACTTATTAATTTTAGGATTAGTCGGGTTAGTTCAAGAATGGTTGTGATTCCTAATTGTAATCACTTGTATAGTTTATCACTTAACTAAAAGTTTTAGTGGGAATCATCATGTATTATATATATATGTCTCCTAAATGCTTTGTTCCTTTTCCATTAATTTTTATTAATATAACTCACTTTAGAACAATCTTCTAAAGAAAGCCTAAAGGAAGGCCTGGCCCTGATTAAAGGAGTCACTTATCTGTGAGAATCAATCAATTATGACTCATCGTTGTGCATGTCGTTGTTTTCAATTGAACGTGAAACTAAAATCATTACTAAGTGCACATAAAGTAAATTGTAAAATATAAATAATAATTTATAATTTATACAATTTAATTAAATTATTTAATAGATTAATAACTAAAATCAAGTTGCGAGTTAAATTTGACTTTACGTTTTATCCTGACAATTTTAGATAAGTTAGATTTTAAAATAAGAGATTTTAGAATAATTGGTAATTATTTGGATTGAATTAAGTCAAGATTTCAACAGGCGATTCACCTTTTGTTTAGTTGGGTTTATACTAGTAGAGCTTTTGTCAGTAGAATTTTTTTTTTCTGTAAATCTTTTTTTAGAAGAATATTTCTAAGAAGCCAATTGACTGTTTGTCTGTCATTTAAAAAATAGCTTTTTTGAAAGAACTTCATACAGTAGAGTGTTTAACAACATAAAAATAAAAAATATTTTTAATTTTAACTATATTTTATTTTATAATAAAAATTATTTATGTATATAAATATTATTTAAAGTATATTAAGTAATATGCAAAGCATATTATAATCATATGAAACATAAATGAAATTATATTTAACCAAATTTTTATATGGATTATAACATAAATAAAACTAATGTAAAAATAAATATTAAAACGTATATAAAAGTCAAATAATATTATATAAATATCAAAATAAACGTGAAGATGAGTTTGCGGGTATTGTGGGAATTATGTGTAAAATATATGGACAAAAGGGACTATAAAATAGACTTATTAATTGATATAAAAAAATTTATCCTAAAAAATCATTTGAGAGACCCTTTTGCGAAGTTTCAAATTTGAGCTTCTTAAAAAGTTATATTTTGGCTGTCAAAAAATTCATATCTATTAAAGAAAGACTTTTATTTTACTGTTGAATACCCATTTTTCTTAAAAAAGACTTTTGTAGTGAAAAAAGTGCTTATTGATTTCCCAAAAACTCATCCAAACATGCACTCAATCTAGGTCAAACTCATTAAGTCATCTTAAAATAATAGCTTTGATATTATGAAGACAACCCTTCAGGAGAGAGTAAAAATAATAACAACACTCAATAAAAATCTCGCTGAAACCTAAAATTTGAAAAGATTTAGTTGTACACAATCTTATCCCTAATTAATAAAGAGACTGATTCTAAAGATTAACTATAACTTAAATTTTAATTATACTAGGTAACACATAAGTCTTATTTTATTTTAGGAGCATCAACTTTTAAAGTTTGTCTTTTAGAAATCTAAACTGATCAATCATTCACTGTATGGCTTAGGCCTCAAACATGATCTACACTCCAAGACTTTCTCAAACTTAAATTCGACATTAAGTATGATCAATCTAAATTAAGCTTAATTTGCCAAATTTCACTAAAAGGTAGAGAAAACTTATACAAAGTAACATAGTCGGAGAGGATAGACATGATAAACAATGGTAAGACACATGGACCCCATTGGATGTGAGGATTGGGTTTGACTTCATGATCATCAATGATATGTCTTCAATGCTCAAAGCATGTGATCATCATGATTGATTAAAAGCCACTGGGATTGAGATGGGCTAGTTTTTTAGTGGACATGCATGGCTGGACTCCTTATCATATCTGCTTTCTTTTTTATTTTTTGTAAATCATCAATAAATTTGACTTGGGTTGATACTTTATAGTGATTTGTTCTAAAACAAAGTTTTAGAATCAATGATTAATTATCTGACTTTTAAAAGCTAATAAAAAGCAATATTTTAAAAATTAAACTAGAAGTTAAATCGATAAAAAAATGGGTTTAAGATATAAAAGATTCAACTGATATTGGACTGTTGTAAAATAAATTGTTGAAATTTCAACTGAAATTAAACTGTTGAAATTTAATTGAAAAATAAATTATTAAATAAAAATTAATTAATTTATTTTGGTTTATAAGAATTTATTAATTTATGAAAATCGATTGATGAATTAATAAACTGATTGATTTTTGACAACAAGCATTATTAAAATAAACGGAACTTGAAAATTAAAAACTTGACTTGCTCAAAATTTTCACAGTTAAACTGATCAAATTGATTGAGTTTTTAATCATTAATAAAAAGCATGAACAAGGGTTTTAATATATGTCAAGAAAATGAGTTCTCCAATAAAATTTATAAAAATTAAAAAACCCATTTTAATTTAGTAATAAATTCTTCAAAAATATTTTACGGTATAAAAACTTCTTTGGCCGTAATTTAATTAGTTTATAAAAGTTAAAATTGGAAATTTATTTTACAATTTTTGATGGTAAGTAAGAAAACAAATGGTCAGTTGTAATAGAAACAGATTGTTGTTCTCAAATTTTTTTGTGCCTGAATAAATCCTATTATACCAGAGATCAAATTTTCTGTTCCGATTATGGTGTTCTTATTACGTTTCATTAAATCTTATCTACATATTTATGTAGACCTCAGATAGATTTAATGAAAAAAAGTTGAAACAGAAAGATTTGACTATAGTGAAATCAGGGTTTCCAAGATTCTTTGATTTGTATGGCATTTGAGTTTAGCTTTGGTTTTACTATGTGAAGTTTTCCGAGGAAAACTACAAATGAAGCAGAGCTTTTGATTTAAGTAAAAGGGAAATACTTTATGACTAATTCTTGTGTGAATATTAGTTAATTTTCATTATAAATAATAAAATAGTAAATCACATAAAATTCCTATGTAGTTTTAAAAATATTAGAAAATTCCTTGATCTCTTAAAATTTTAAATCTTTTGTAATTTTTAATTTCGTAAAAAATCTTTTTCAATTGAAAATCACAACAAAATATTTTTAAATTCAAACAAAACAAATTAAAATTGACATAAATTTAATATTTATTATAATTATTCTAAACATCAATTCAACTCGAGTTTCATAATTAAGTTAGAGACAGGGCTAATCCTGGTCAAAGGTAGGGCGGGCACCTGCCTAGAGCCCATTATCATAAATAATAAAATATGACCTATTTTTATCCTCATAAAAAATAAAATGAAACAAAATAAGATCTACTATTGACCTCATAAAAAATAATAAAAATGAACCATATTTTACTTATTTTTATTTTTTGTGAAGGCCAAAAAAAAGGTAAAAATAGAAATTTTTTTAACTTTACCCGAAGCTTACAAAATATTAAGAACGATCCTAATTAAAAATTATCATATTAATAATATTTGATTAGTTCACGTACGAAACGATATTTATACGATTACAAAATCATGAAATGCAAGTGCAAGACAACCAAAGAATAAGATAGGGAAAAAGTCAAGAATAAGATAAAAGAAAAAGGCTTCAGCTTTTGTGGTTGACTTGCCCCAGAAAGTCTGGCAAATTTGTAGGCAGTAAAGGGAATCCTATCCCCACACAAAGGTACTCTCTTTTTGCTTCTTTATTTCATTCTTTAGGATGTGTTGGATCTCCACTCATTGCTAATGGACTCAGCTGCACTCCTCTCATGCCAACAAGTTGAGATGAGTTGTAAGAGAGCATCAAGCAAGCATGTGTGGTCTCAAAAGAATGAGTGAAAAATATGAAAAAAAAATAAAAATTCAAAAAAAAATCACTGCTATTGTTTTCTTGTTCATGTTCTTTTGTGGGGGAGAGGAATAACTTTTTGCATGCTTAAAAGATGGAATATATTTTTTTAAAAAGCTTGTCTTTTTAAGGAGTATAAAGTAAAGTGGGAATAGGGACTCCACTCACTAACCCTATCTCTTTTTTTTATTTTTTATATACACTTTTAAGATTTATTTTTTAAAAAAATACTTTTGAGATAAAATTTTAAAATTAGTTTGAATTTATATGTAATATTATGTAAATTAGTCTTTTAATTAAATTACTTAATAATTTACGTATATGAAATAAATTATTTAAAACTTACCAGTTTAAAAATAAATTAAATTTATTGAACAGATCGACGACTCGAAGCTGATAAAATTACGTTTATACGTAACAATCTATAAATTAGTCTTTTAATTAAATTATTTATTAATTTATGTATGTCAAATAAATTATTTAAGAAATTACCCTTTTTATACACTACTATTAATTTTGCTTTGAATAAATTCTCAAGTATGGCGCGGTGGGCATGGACTTAGATGGTTGGATAGTGCACCCATCATCTCTATCATTCTTGATGTTCCCCAATACCTAATCAACCTTTGGAATTGTGGAATTTTGCCTCCACCACTCAAGTCAAGACCATCCAACTCCTCCCCCCACGAGCTTTCATTTCAAACTTCAAAAAAGGACCATTGGACACATGAAAAACGTTAATGGAAGTGGAAGCGGAAGTGGATTCGTTCGCAGTGCACAAACTTCTTTTCTCTTCGGTCAACCGTACACAGGTGCTCAATTCTATTATAATGGATATTTATGAACTGTTTACAAGATAGTGGTCTGTTATTCATCGACATGTATACCAAGAAAGCGACAGATGTACTAACTGACTCGTCACCTAAATTAAACGTTTTGTTGTTGGTGTAATCTATTTTGATATTGCACCTATCAGGTGCCAACGTATCCTATTTGAGGATATGTCAGAGATCTGTTTTCCTAAGCTTGTGTTGTAATCTGCTCCGACAGTTTCCCTTCAATCAAACAAAAAAGGTTAATGGGCATGAACATGTTAATGATGCTATATGCCTAATAGTATTCCCAAAACATGGGGTACGGTTGGACACAACCAATGTAGTGTTGGATTGGTGAGCTTATAATGATGTATAATGGTCCATTTTTTAAGGCACATATGCCCTAAGAATCCTCCTCCAATGCCCTTGTGAAAAGCACCTTTTGGTGAGCAAGGCATGATTTGTAATGGTCCCTTTAGGAGACACACTATGCATGGGAATCCTACTTTTTGCCTTCTTATTATCAGCTATCTACCAAAATATCAATCATGCATGACTATATAAACCAAATAAAACGTTATAACTTTTATAAAAGCAAAATCATAAATTTATTTAATTTTTTAGCTAAATCAAAATATATAAAATGATTTTTATACTTATTAAAAAGGTATGTAAATTTTAATTAATTTTTATAATTATTCTATAATTTCATGCATTTCTCATAATCTTTTATTTTAAAAAATTATTATTAATATTAATGATGTATAAAGAAAAAGATTTCTCTTTCTTTCCCTATTCTTAATTGTTTTTTTGTTTTTTAGATAACCATTTATTTAGATGTTAATTTGATACGAAAAACATTAATCTGCAAACAAAGTCAACTAATGAAAATGACCTTATCTATAAAATTCAACAAACTCTTAAACCAAACTATGCCTTGGCATACTTATCACATCAAGAATTTTTCTAACTCCTTGAAAACCCCATTTCATTTAACTCGTCAAATGTAAACACCGAAGAATAGTATAGAGACAGATTGCTAATATCAACGGCCGACAAGAATCAACGACCGACAAGAACAAACTTTTTTTTATCAAATCTAAGTAATAAAATTTCAAAAGTTACTCAACAATAACCGTAACACCCCACTCTCGTAAGATTCGAATCCGACATCGATGTTGATATTTGAGTCCATGCCTCACGAGAGTAGCGTGCTAGAGTACTAAAACAGTCAAAAGTCAGTATAAATTTGTTTTAAAATCACAAACATAATGTACGGAGATCCAAAACCAAATTGGGTCCAATTTCATTTGTAAACATTTTCAGTTACACGTGCATGTACAATTATTGTTATGTGCAAAGTTTCACTATTCATGTGCCTGTGCACCTTATGCAATGCATGAGCATGAGATTTGTTTTCCTAATTTCTCTGACTGACCACACATGTACCAAATTTTTAGGGTTCTAACCCTTTGCGTAGAAACGGAATGTTATAATAACAATATAGTTAAATTTTCGTTGAGCCGAAAAAGTTCAATAATACATAATCTTATCCAAACTAATAAAAAAAGTTATTTTCAACATGAAATTAGAGAGGCATGTGTTAGGAAATCTCCTATGTCTTTGACCATTCAATGATGATATTGAGCCTACTTGCTCTCATGTACCAAGTTCCTTGTACTTATTACAAACACTATTGCCTTGTAAGTTGCAAGAGCCTACTTATTATAATGCCTTTGACTATCTTATAATTATGGAGTTTTGTCTTTAATAGGGTGGTCCATTTGACCTAACTTCTGTGGTTCAAATCACAATTAAAAGTGTTAGTTCTCAATTATCTAAAAGATAAAGAAATGTCGAATTTATAAATATTTATAAATATTTTATTATTTAACCCTTAAAAAACTTATTTAAAATATGCAATATATATATATATATATATATAATGTTCTTAAAATAGTAATTATTGGTTAAATTGTTCTAAAAAATATGAACTTTGAATTTCAAAATAAAGTTTAATCAATTTTCTCAATTGCATAATTGAAAATTCACAATGTATAATTATAAATTGTTATTTAAGAGTAGGAGAAATGGTCCATACCTAATGTATGTTCCAAGGAAGTTGGAAGGTATTGCATATGGAAAATTCAATGTCATTTCTTATTTATTATAGCTCGACTTCAACTCAATATAATCAAATATGTGAACCGGTCCATTTTGTCTCCTATATTAAGTTATTAACTAATCATACTTTTCTTATTTTGTTATGAGTTGTATCATTATGTCATTTTCATTGCAAAGAAAAGTCATTTTCTTAGTTTCTAGAATAATTGGAAGCGTTAAACATTAGTCTACTCAATAATAAGGAACACATTAATTATTAAATATTAAATATCTTAATTTAAAAGAAGAAATCTCAAAATAATATTTTTCTATATTTTATAATAATTAGAAAATCTAATTATTATTTATCCTGTAATAAGAAACATATTATCGATTAAAAACTAAATATCATTATAATTTAAAAGATATGATTTCGTGGAAAAGAATGATTTTTCTATATTTTATAATAACTAGAAGGTCTAATTATTTATTTATCAATAATAAGGAATGCATTAATAAATAAAAAACTAATTTTAGTTAATAATTTAATTGGTAGAATATCTTTCAAAAGAAGGAACCTTTTTCAATATTAAAAAATTAAAGCAAAAATGAGGAAAAAAAACCCAAAAATTTCAAAATCTCATGTGAAAGGAATATTTAGAGTAGGTCAACCCTATTGACAAATTGGGAGGAGCTATCAAAAGGTTGACAAACTTGTGATGATGTGCACGTGTGTTAATCTTGTCACGTGATGTGCAAAGCGAAGATCTTTATATATATATATATATATATAAGAGCAAAATCATACCATAAGAAAAAAGGGATCTAGATGGCAATCTAGTAATTGATAGTATATTTCCAGGACATGAACTTCTTGTTTCACAATTTTATGAATGTAATTCAGGCTGAGCACAACATTTTTATGCACCGATTTCACATGTTAAGTGTAGCTGTTGCATTAGGCAGTTCCTGATTTAGTGCATGTATATTTCTTTGGTAGCCCATAAGAGGTGTGGCTAGATGGTTGAGAGTGGGGCTTAGCTTCGGTTAGGTCCCAGGTTCGATTTCTTGCTCGCCCCTCTTGTAAGAGTCTGGGACAGCCGGAGTTTTATCTATGGGTGGAGAACTAGTGTGACCTTCAGTGATGGGGTGTAGCCACTTAGCCCTCTGAGAGATGAGCCCGCTTGGTCCGCCTGTGAAGTTTCCTCGAGTCCAAAAAAAAAAAATTCTTTTGTAACCTGTAGTTTAATCAGGAAAATTGCAAAAAATAAAAATGATAATCAAAGTTATAGATTCGATAAAAAAAGAGAAACTTATAATCTCATTTCTCCTTTTTAAATAGTAGATATAATAATTTCTCATAAATTTGTAAATCTAAGCAGGAGATTAAATACTTTGATATTATTGATAAACGTTACATTGATTAGCAATATCCCACCATTTTGGACTCATGCTATGCCCAATGATGCTTCATTATGTTAGGTGTTGGCCACACCCTTCACAAGATTTTGATAAAGTCATCTCTCTAGAAACATAATTAATGGGTAATAATTAATAAATAGCATCCACTTGTCCTCTTTTGAATGGGTGAATAAAGATTAAAAATTTAATTTTTATTTTATTAAATCATTTAATATATTTTAAAAGTTATTTATACTTCATAGTTTAACATAATTTTCTTTTCTATTTGATTATAAAATAAAAATAAAATAATATTCATTTATTTCGAGCCAATCGCTTAAATTTAATTTTGAGTCTTAATTAAATCAATTTTCAAATATTAATCTTACATTGAAATGAATTAAAACTTCAAAAATAAATTAAACCTCAATTAAAATATCAAATTTATATATATCTCAAAAAATAGTGATTTTATTTTTTTCTCCAAAAGCATCCACTTAGCAACTTCTTTATTTATAAGAGATAAAAAGAGGGAACGATTAAAGCTACATAGTAGAGTTCAAAAGGATCAATTATTTTCTCTAACTTTTTTTATTATAATTTGGTCTTTTAAGTGACTCCAACTTTAGGGCCATTTAGTATTTATCTCAACATAGAGTTGGAGATTATCTAAATTAGGGATCAGATTTTCTGTTCTGATTATGATGTTCCTATCCCATATAAAATGTGAATAGGATTTAATGGAATATGATTAGAACAGAGTAACCGAAATAGAAAATTTGACGCGTCAAATTAGATATGCATAAAAATAATGAATAAATGAATTTTTTAAAAACAAATGAAGTATAAATCCTAGATAAAATTGGTGAAATTTTGTAAGGTTTTTTTAAACTTTATTAATTAAAAATATTTTATAATAGTTTTAAATGTTTGTTAACTTATTTTAATATAAATTATAGTATAATTGATTATTAAATATATGATAAATATACATAACTGATTTAACTCGAGTTTAATAATTATTAAAATAATAGGATAAAAACTATTAAAAAGTTTTTTATATTTTAAATAATAAAGATATTTTGTAAAATATTTTTTTTTACTAATGTGTCATCATTGAGTGTTAAATATCAAATGTAAATGTATAAAATTTTGAAAAATCAATAAAAACCAAATTAAAAAAACAGAGGAATTGGTGAAAGTGTAGACCCAACCAAGCAATGAATGCCATGATTATGCAAGTATAAAAGCAACCACTTTTTTTGTTAATTGATATTTTTTGTGTATTAATTATTTGTCTTTAACAATATCTTATGGTCAAAAGGCTCTCGTGTTCATTCTCTTTCTCCATCTTTGCATTGTCTTCTTCTTTGAAGTTACTTGCACTGTCTTCAATGGCGGCCAACAACTATACTACAACAAAGCCATCCATTTCTGTTCTCTCTCTCCGACTCATTCATTTGCTTTGACAACTATTTTAGGCCTTTCAACGCCTCTTCTCCCACATTCTCTCTAAAATACAACCGCAAAAACAAAGTCCACTCTCTAAAAGTAAGGAAACTCAATCCTCGTCTCTTTCTCTCTCTTGGTCTCTCCCTTGGTTTTCGTGTTCAAGTTCGACTTTTGTTACAAACCCATTACTCCTCTCTCATTCCAAGAAAGAAAAAACGAAACTTTAGCGTAATTCTCACCACTTTGAGATCTGTTTTTCTCTTCGTAGTTCATCTGGTTTAGTAGCTATTTCGTGGTTTCTGCTGTGTTCCTTATTTGGGTTGTTGGGTTATCTTGTTTTTGAATCTTTAAGAGTTTTTGGAAGTAAAATGGGAAGTAAATGGAGAAAAGCTAAGCTGGCCTTGGGTATGAAGCTTTGTGTGTATGTGCCAACAACGGTAGAGGAATCTCCATCATCACCGACTGAGAGGTTATCTGACGCAGCGTTGCTTTCGCCTTCAAATTGGGATACAAGGCCAATGACACCAACACCATCTTCACAGGGATTAAGGTTGTCCAAGAGCGGAAGCAAGTCATCAAAGGTTGGTACTTTGTTCTAGTCCTCAATCCTTTTGGCTTTCAAAGATTGTTTTTCTTGTGTCTAATCCTCTGGTTTTCGTATTTCTAGCACTGAGTCGATGATATTGACATAAAGAAAAAGAAACGTACTTTTGGATGGTAGCTTCTTTATATTTGAGCTTTGGTACGATGAACTTATGAGAGTTTCTGAGTTGGTTGCTTAAAAGTTATTGAAAAAATTGAGCTTTTTTTAGTGAAGACTTGCATATTCTCCTTTAGTTGTTGTGTCTGGTCCTCTGGTTTTGTTTTGTTTTGGTTTCAAAGTTTCCTAACTCGACGAAATGGAGTTTGAGATATAGGTATTTTGTTGCTTTTATCCATGGTAGACAGAACTGCCTTAGAACTTGAGACAAATCAAGACTAATGATGCTCTATTCTGGCATTATGTCATTGCCCGAGCCTGTGATGTAATGATCGGTCTTTGATTCTAACTTGTTTATGGTATAACCATGAAAGTGGTGAGCACTTTAATTGTCATCTAATTCGTTTTTGCGTTGTTTATCTCTGGCAAGTTATTTCATTACTATTCACATAATACTTTTAGTTCTCTTATTGCTCTGTGGCCAATCACATGATTGAATAATCTGATCTTTCTGTATCTTGATTAATTTGTCTCACGACACTAAAAGCTGAAATGGTTTAGTCTCATACAATAATTATTGAAAAAGAATCTCTTTTCAATCTGATCAGACTTCCTCTGGATCA
>JAOSBM010000003.1:30646601-30656719 GCA_027568955.1 Erythroxylum tenue
GGCTTGGCTTAGGAAAGCCGAGAGGTTTGTTTTAATTGAAGCGTCGACGTTTTAATAAGGGAACAGCAGAGGAACAGGAGTTTCGGAACAGGTGATCAGAAGCCCCAAACGAGGCCTTTATCTAGATGGATACTCATGCCTTAAGGTACTTCCTGAAATCTTGGAGCCTGTGGATAATCTAAAGTATCTTTTCTTAACTAAGACATATATAGAGAAGTTGCCAATCGTCTATCAGCAATCTCAAAAGGTTCAAGCTTTTAGACATGAATATTTGCTGGAAAATGCTTTATTTAAAATTTGGAAATTGTTTCTTAGAAGACCACCATAGATTGGGTTCGTCCTTACAAACATTACACCTTTTCAATTGTAATTTAAGGGAATTGCTTGAGGACTTGAGAACTTTCTGTGCTATGATATTGTGGAGTGTGATGACACAGGAATTATCTCTTATACATAGGATTGCTATTTTGGAGACGGTCACCATTTCTCCTGCCCTGGTAAAGCGTTTCGATTTGACAGAGTAGATAAAGAACATACGCTTGTCGTCATCAATGAAGAGCTTCGTGTACGCGGAGATGGTAACTTTGAAGAGGATGTAGCCTTTTTTAAGTTCAGCATTTTTAGTCTAAGATCAAAAAGTGTGGGATCATTCCACAGTACACCCAAAAAGATCAAGATGAATTCTGTCACGCATTCAACTTTCCTACTCTAGTGTCCACGCTGAAGATAGAAGAAGTTGAATGAAATGAAGAGGTCTCTGCTTCGAGTTTCAATGCTCCCTCTAGGTGGTGGAACAGAGGAGACTTCGTAGATGGCTTCACATGTAGGTATTCCTTTCCTGGTGATCTAAAAATCTCCATGTACTTGTTCATCAATTGCTCTTCCTCGGCCGTCTGTCTAGATATAACATAAATGATCAACTAGTGGTTGTCTTATTAGCAAACAATCACATGCAGTGGGAGAATGAAAGAAAACAACGTTCAGTATGACATTCATATGATCTCATCCTCTGAGTAAAGGGATGTTAACATCATTTCAGGTCTATTACAATTTCAAACCGATCTACGCGTTAGCCGACCCACTTATGTTAACGTCTGCATTCTTCTTGTTTTTCCACGGCTTGTGTAGCTTACCTACACACGGATCTTTCCATACGCAAGTGAGAATTTCTTACAGCTCCGGTTGAGCAACCATGGAGTCTTGGATTTCACCAGTTTTCAGAGTTTATATGCCTTTTTTGTTTTTCCTTCTTATGGCACGCACGTGGTTAATCTATGACTTGAGCGACTGAACATTGGTATTGAACTCCAACTCAACCAAACCTGACACACGACAACACAGGACTGAAGCAATTGTAAGAGAGAGGAACTGAATAAGAGTGGTCGAACGGATACGTTTGACGGATATAACCCGACCCGATTCGTTTTGACCCGACTTAGCCCATATTTCACCGAATGGATATGGATCTATCAGTGAGATTCCAATATTTAAATTTTAAAGTGAGAAGATATTTTACCGAAATGGAAGCTCCACGAAGACGGGGGATTAAATTCCCTGTGCTCGATTCCAGTGCAATCCTGTGTGGCCCTAAGAATCCCATCCATCCATTAAGATGAATCGGACACAAGCCGCCCCGTGTCCCACGAAGACTACTTCAAGTCAATGGATTGTCTTCAATAATGCATTTAAGCTTATGAATGGCCATTTTATATTATTAGATATCTTCCAGATTCTTCCTTATCTTATTCTTTTTCTTTCTTCGTCGGCCTCTCACCCATTGAACTACGATATCTTCTTGATCTTCAGGGGTGAAGAACCTCGTAGCAATTTCACCAGCCATCTCTGTTCTTTTGATCTCTGTTTTAACGGAAGTGATTTCTTTTATATTTGGTTGCAGGCAGCATCACCAGCTTTGCATCAAAAGGATCTCCAAACCTTCGTTGACGACGACGATCTGAAAAGAGGAGGAGAAAATTGCTCAGTCACTTCCGCAAGCTATCCAAGATTCGACTGCTGCCACCAGTTGGTGTCTTGATGAGCTTGCCGAGATCATCGAACGTCACCGGACCGATGGACAGATTCTCATACCAGTCTTTTACAAGGTAGATCCATCCCATTTAAGGAAACAGTCTCATAATATTACTGCAGCATTTGTTAAATACCCAAGAACGCACACAAGATTCCAAGGTCGAAGGATAACTTGACCACAGCTGCTAATCTATGTGGGTTTAATTCCAAGGAGTTACGGTATGCTTTAGGTTGTATGGTCAATCCAAGACAAGGGTTCTTTTGTTTTTCATTCATTTAAATTGTGTTTCATAATTTACAGGAATGATCATATACTTATTAACAAAATTGCTGAAGACATTTTAGAAAAACTAAACCAATCCATGCCATGTGATGATTTTGAGCAATTAATTGTAATGGACTCGCGCACTGAGGAACTAGAAGAAGTTTTTACTATTAACCCATTGGAGATTCGTATTTTAGGAATTCCAGGGATGGGTGGTGTTGGTAAAACTACTAGCGCTGAAGTCATATATGAAATGATATCATCAATTCCAAGGTTCTTGCTTTGTGCATAACATGAAGCAACAAGAGTTGGGATCAAGAAATTACAGGAAGAACTTATTTCAAAAGTATTAGGTGAAAAAGATTCAGTAAAATATATATTTGGTTGCAAGAAGATATTAATTATTATTGATGATGTGAATGATTCACTACAATTAGAGTCTTTATTGGAAATTTATGTTGGTTCAATTTAGGAAGCATTACTCTCATTACTAGTAGAGAAAAGCAATTATTTGGAGTGAGGGCTAATTTTATATATGAAGTTAAACCATTAAGTTATGCTGAAGCCCGCCAACTTTTTCGTAAGAGTGCCTTCAAGCAAAAATTATCCAAGAGATTATGTGTCTTTGTCAAACTTTATTGTGAGATATGCACAAAGCAATTCTTTGGCTTTGAAGGTTTTAGGTTCCGCCCTAATTGGGAAGAAGCAGGAGTGAAAAAGTGCATTGAATCAATTTTCAAAAGTTCCAAATAAGGATATTCAACACATGATACATATTAGCTTCAATGGCTTATATAGAGTAGAGAAGGATGTTTTTTTTGACATTGCATGTTTCTGCAAATCTAATAGCACAGATGTTGTGAAGAAAGTCCTTAAAACTTGTGGCTTTGATGTAGATATTATAATTAGTGTTCTCGAAGACAATTGCCTTCTAGATGTATAGGAAGATCAATGGTGCCTCAACTTAAATACAGGATAGAGTATGATTGTTAATGGTTTTTGGAGATTGGCCAGTTTAACTTCCCTAAGTTTAGTAAATATCAAAAGCATAACTCATCTTTCAAACAGTAGAAGTAGGCTTTTAGAAGCTCTTGATCTTTGGGGTTGCTCAAAAGAGTTATACTTAAAGGATACTGCTGTAAAACAAATACTGATATAAGAGTTATACCTAAAAGTACTTATCCATGAAAGATTGTAGAGAGCTTGAAAGCCTTCCAAGCAACCTTTTTAGCAAGTTAACATCCCTCGAAAGTCTTTATTTGGGTGGAAGCTCACATTTTAAGGTGCTTCCTGAAATCTTGGAGCCTGTGGATAATCTGAAGGAACTTTTATTAAGTGATACAGCTATAGAAAAAAAGTTGTTGCCTATCAACATTCTCAAAGGGCTCCAGTATTTAGGGATGAGCAATTGCTAGAAGTTTGCTTTTTATGCAAAAAGTTTCGAAAATTGTTTATTAGGATTGGGTTCGTCGTTGCAATTTTTAAACCTTTTAAACTGTAAGTGGAGGGAATTGCCTGAAGAGTTGAGCTTTCTATCTTCTATAAAATCTCTAGATTTAAGTCTAAATGATTTTGAGAGAACCCCTAATACCATCAAACAACTTTCATGATTGAAATATCTGTTGGAAGCTTTGATGGGCTCCAAATAAAAAAGCTTTTACAGAATATGTATTTGTATTGATACAAAGTTGTACAAAAGACACACACAGGATACAAATATTTCTCTCTAAGTGTTACTGCACTTTTCCTTTAAATATTTCTTTCTTATAAAGAGCTACGGCTCTCAAAACACTTCTTTTTTCAAATATTCTCAATTTTTTTCTCATGCATATAAATGATTACAAGAACACACATATATATAAACATGCTAAATGACTTCAAATACAATGTGGCTATTTCTTTGACACATCAATTAACTCATCTTTATCCATAAGACTTTAAATACAATTTGGCCACTTCTTTGGCACATCATTAACTCATCCTTATTTATAAGACTTCAAATACAATTTGATCACTTCTTTGACACATCAATTAACTCATTCTTATCCACAAGTTTCTTTCACAAGCTTCTAAATTAATTCATAAATTTTCACATCACTAGATTTTTTTCAACCCAGACCTTATCTTTTGTCATAATTACATAATTATCCATAATGAAGGAGGGTTTGTATTTTGTAACAAGCTTCACATGTTGAAAGAGCAACAGTTTGTTGCTTCTTTGATGACCATGAAAATACAGCTGAATATTTGGCAGCAACAGCATGTTCATGTCAAGCAATGTGGTTGAGGTACATTTTAAATGAGTTAGAGCATGAACAAAAAGGTCCGACAACAATATATGTGACAACAAATTTGCTATATTGCCTGGAAAGAACCCAGTGTCACACAGTCGAAGCAAACATATCAAATATCACTTTATCAGGGAGCAAGTAAAGAACAAAGTTGTGGAATTGGGTATATTGCAGAACAGAAGAGCAATTAGCAGATATTTTTACAAATCCATTGAATAACGAAGTGTTCCGCAGATTGAGAGAAATGCTTGACATGAGAAGTCAAGTTTGAGGGGGGTGTTAGAAAATACAAACCTTTCTTTATTATGGATAACAATGTAATTATGACAAAAGATAAGGTTTGTGTTGGAGAAAAATATCTAGTGATGATGTGAAAATTTATAGATGAATTTAGAAGCTTGTGGAAGAAACTTGTGGATAAGGATGAGTTAATTGATGTGTCAAAGGAGTGGCTAAATTTTATTTGAAGTCTTATGGATAAGGATGAGTTAATTGATGTGTCAAAGAAGTAGCCAAATTGTATTTGAAGTCTTGTGGATAAGGATGAGTTAATTGATGTGTCAAAGAAGTAGCTAAATTGTATTTGAAATCATTTAGCATGTCTATATATATATATGTGTTCTTGTAATTATTTATATGCATGAGAAAAAAATAGAGAGTATTTGAAAAAAGAAATGTTTTGAGAACCATGGCTCTTTGTGAAAAAGAAATATTGAGAGAAAAAGTGTAGTAACTCTTAGAGAGAAATATTTGTATCCTGTGTGTGTCTTTTGTACTCATAAACTTTGTTATCAATACAAATACGTATTTTGTGAAAGTTCTTTTATCTGGAGCCCATCAAAGCTTCAACAATATCTTTTTATAGACAACTACAAAAGGCTTCAATCCTTACCAGAACTTCCATCAAATGTCTCCATATTATCCACCCCCGGTTGTAGATCGCTAAAACAAATATGGACCCTTAAACAACTATCCCTTGACTCACAAAAATCTGACTACTGCTTCCATTTATGGAATTGCTTAAAGTTGGATGAAGATGAATGTCAGGCAGTAGTAAATGCACTGTTGAGGAATTATACAACTTAAATTCAGAAATCAGTGGTACATAAATCTTTGTCTTTCTCTTTTTTTTTTAATCTTGGTTTTCATAATCATTAATTAGAATAAAAATTTCTTCTGTTCAGGCGTAGTTTGACATGATCTGTTTAGGAAGTAGAATACTAGAGTGGGTCAACTATCAAAACATAGGTGATTCCATTCAAATCCACCTTCCTTTTCATTGGTTTAATCATCTTTTTCTGGGATTTGCTTTTGATCTGTGCCGTGATAATGTGGAGTATGACGAAAGAGGAATTTGCAATCTTAGATATGATTGCTATTTTGGAGACAGTCGCCATTTCTACTCATTTGATAGAATGTAAGGTGCAAGTCATATTATAGATAATGAGCATATGTTAAGTCTTCATCAGCAAAGAGCTTCGTACATGGATATGTAGACACAGAGGATGTAGCCTTTTTTAAGTTCAGCATGTCTAGCTATATATTCAAAAAGTGTGGGATCATTCCACTTTACACCCAAGAAGATCACGATGAATTCTGTCACACATTCAACTTTCCTAGTCCAGTGTCCACGGTGAAGATACAAGAAGTTGAGTGAAATAACAAGGTCAGTGCTTTAAAGTTCAATGCTCCCACTAGGTAGTGGAACAGAGGAGACTTCGTAGATGGCTTCACATTTATGTTTGTATTTTTTTTTTCCGACATTCATTCCATGTCATTAGTTCCAATTTATGTCATTCTCGTATCCCTTAATCATTTGTTTATTTTTCTGGCAACCATGTAAAAACCTTTATTCAATCAGTCTTTTAGCTTTCTAGTTTTCCCATTTACATCTATTTTCTTGAAAAGGGTAAAAAACACAATCAAAAGGCAGTCCTAAAAAAGCATATCAGCTTTAAACAGCCATAACTTCTGATTCAGCCCTGATCTTGTGTGCACTCTTGAGATTTTGCTCAAGTTTTACAAAAGATGCTGCAGCATCATGGGACTGTTCCCTTATACTGGATTGATACTCCTCGTAAAAGACAGGTATGACAATCTGTCTGTGGGTTTGATGACATTCAATGATCTTTAAGAAAATGGTGACAGCAACAATTGAATCTTGGATTGCTTGCGGAGGGGACTTAGCAATCAATGACATGCAGTGGCAAGACCATTTATACATAGCTTAAAAATTCTCAAGTTGTTTGCAGATTATCTAGTGTTTTCAGTGCTTTCAGGTAAAATATTCATACCTGGATGTTGTTGGGAGGACTGTACTGGTATTGGAGAAGAAAAATGTGATTCCTGAGCACAACATTCTTTTCCAGGTGAACTAAAATCTCCCTGTACTTGTTCTGTTGAAATTGTGCTTCAGCATGCTGCATCATTGTCCAAGCTGGAGTTTTACATGTTTTTTGTTATTTCCAATTTCTTATTTGTTTGACTGGTTCAAATGATCAGGTCAGTAGTAATTGCTGATTTTTAGAAAGTTGTTGATCATGGGAATGTATTCCATATAGTGCCTTGTTTTTCGTTTCCTCTATTACTATCTTTTGCTGTATTTAAACTCATTATCTTATTAATAAATGCAGAGACTTTACACAGCAAATTTACGTTGTTCTTTGCTCTTATTATAAATCATTTTTTATCATCTCAGTCTCTTTCATTCTCTTTAAAAACTCTTAGATCAATTGCTATTCCTCTGCCATCTCCCTAGATATAAGATAGATGATTAACTAGTGGTTGTCTCGGCAATCAATGACATGCAGTGGCATCACCATTTAGAGAATGAAAGAAAACATGTTCAGTATGGCATTCATGTGATCTCATCCTCTTGATTAAAGGGATATTGACACTGATTCTTCATGCCGCAGGTCTATTACACTTTCAACCCGATCTTCATGTTAGCCGAGCCACTTATGTTAACGTCTGCATTCTTATTCTTCACGGCTTGTGTAGCTTACCTACACATGGATCTTTCCATACGCAACTGAGATTATACTTCAGAATTTCTTACAGCTCCAGTTGAGTAACCGTGGAGTCTTGGATTTCACCAGTTTTCAAAGGTTATATGTTTATTTTTTTCTCTTTCTTGTGACACTTACATGGTTAATCTATGAGTTGAGAGACTGGACACGCCAAGACGTAGGACTTGCTTTGGCCATCTTCACTTGAATTATGAGATTTTGATGTTACTGGCGACAGCAGTTGGCAGTTACAAGAAGTTATATTAATTAATAGTTATAGTTTACTATTAATTGCTATGTTGTACTCATATTTTTAAACTTAATACAATAAAGTACCACAAAAAGGGTTTATTTAACCATTTATTAATTATGATGATGGTTTTTCTAAAATTAGATTATATCTAAAAAAAGTGTAACTGCTTAAAAAACTAAAACTTTCTTAAACATTTTATATATAAAACACAAATTATATCATTCAAATAAGTCACTTGATAAATTAAATTTTGATTATTGGTTTTATGTTTATTATTCACCCTTCCACTTAAGTTGAGAACTAAAATTCAGACAAATAAAAGTCAACAAATTATGTGTATAAGGTTCCTTATTTTGCGAGGGGCGAATAAGGATTACTAATGTATGTATCATTTTCTCTGTAATTTTTTTTACAAAGATTTTCGTGATTCGATCATGTGAGTTTATGATCACAAAAGAGCAACTTGATGAAAGAAAATTAATGAGTTTAGATGTTAATGAAATGTTGCTGAAAAAGAAGATTTGTTGCAATATAGTATGCTCCTTCTGATTAGAATCTCAAAGATTACTTAGATAGATGTATGTAAATTTCAGGTATAAAATCAAGCTGTTTTTTGGCATCATGATTTGGGGCTCGAAGAGTGTGTTCCACCCGCCTTAAAATGAAAAAAAAAACATCGGCTTTTATTTGAATCTTATCGACGATTTTTTAATTTGAGCTTACGAGCTAACTGCTGCCCTCGTTGGCTTTGACATTTTCTCGGGTTAAGTTCAGCTGATGAAACTCGACAAGCTCATTTATAAATAGATGAAAGAAAATTAATAAGTTTAGATGTTGATGAACTTTATTAAAAAATTATTCATCAAAACAATGTTTTTATGAGTAATAAATTAAATTAATAATGTGTTAGCAGAAATTAGTATTAAAACTCAAACTCAAACTCGATTTTCATTTAATTTCAACTTTTTACTTGATTATAAAATTGAATCTAAATTTAATTTATTAATTTTAAATATGAATCAAAATAAAGTGTCAACAACATCGACCAAACCTGACACATGACAACGCTAACTGAAGAGGATTGAACGCAATTATAGGAGCGTATGGAGGTTTCGTAAAGGAAGAGAAGTTGTCATTAAAAATTGAAACAACATTGAATGCATTGAAGATAAGAGAGTGTTTCTCTGAATTCTCGCAGAGAGTTTACTCTTCAAGTTCCCAACGCCTTCTTTTATTTTGATGGGACCATATCTAGTTGGGTAAGATCATTATTTATTGCTCATTGTGGACTCATGTTGCCTAGCTAGCACTCTATTGATTATTGAAGAAAGTCATGTCAATTTATAGAACCTTAAAAGGTCTCCAAGAACATGGCATGCTTATAAGTTTGGTTTAGACCAAAGAGCAATTAAGCTCTTCGTACCATTTTCTTCACCTTAACCCATTGGTATCTTCTTTTTTTTGGGTAAAAAATGAGAGAAAACTAAAACTATCTCATAAAAGAAATACCACAGACATCAGCTCAAATAATCAAAGAGAGGGCGTCAGGAATCTCCTCCAAACTTGAAAGTTGACGAAATATCATGACCTAATTTAGCCAGACAATCTGCTGAAAAATTATTACTTTAACAAAAGCATCCCCTTCGAAATTTGAAGTATGTAGGTTGGCATTTTAATTATAAAATTAGAACCTTACATACATATATGATTATCACAAAAGTTAATAAAGCTTGTTTGAATATATATTAAATAAATTGTTAAGTATAATAAATTATTTATAAATTATATTTTTACGGGTAAAAATTAAGCGAGGTACATCAAGAAATTTGATAAAAATAGAAAAAATAGGAGATTTATGGGTTGACTTGGTAAAAAAAATCAATACGAAGGGGAAAATTTAGGTATTCTTACAAATGATTAAAGGGAAAGAATTTACTATCGCCTAATTTGAGGGTTACATGTGCCTCTCAAAATATTAGTTTCGACGATCCTATAAGGTACGAGCGAGAAGTAATCTAGGCGTAATAATGATTTAAAGATGTCATCAACAATTCAAGCATATTCAGAACACTTCGTGGGTTTTTTTTTTAACTAGTTTTCAAGATAAGGACATTACTTGCTTTTTGACTTATCAACATGATTAAGCTTTTAATCATTATTAATTTATCAAATAATTTAAAATTTTAATTTAGGCTATAAGGTTGCATTATCTATCTACTCATGTGTGCCATTTAATGATGAGTATTCACTCTATTGCCCTTTTACTTTATTAT
>JAOSBM010000003.1:30807441-30821662 GCA_027568955.1 Erythroxylum tenue
TCATTACCTTGGAACTTCCCAAGACATAGGTGATTATGCAGTAGAGGACATGTGTAATTGCTAATACAAAGATGAATATGTGAAGCTGGTGGATACCGTATGCTGATACGAAAGCAACTTTTCCCTGAAAAAAACATGGGCAAAACCTGACCTTAAGTTCTCGGTTGCTGCAGAAAACTTGGTAGGATATAATAGCTTTTGACAAATTTCATATCAGACATGTTCTTTTGACTTCACTTTGAGCATTTTCAGGTATTTGTTATTACCTTTTCAGCACACTTGTCATACTTTGATGTTGCTAAACTGCGTCTAGGAATTGGATCCAT
The DNA here is from genome assembly GCA_027568955.1 of Erythroxylum tenue. Lineage (NCBI taxonomy): Eukaryota > Viridiplantae > Streptophyta > Magnoliopsida > Malpighiales > Erythroxylaceae > Erythroxylum > Erythroxylum tenue. The sequence continues at coordinate 30,807,768 of JAOSBM010000003.1, forward strand.
GTCAATGAACTGTAGAAGTCTCCGACGATTGTTGGCTGAATCATATTTTCCACTCTCCTGTTTTTTACTGCAAGGATGCCACGTTGATGCCACACTCTTGGATATGCAAATATCAGAAATAAATCCTTGGGATACAGTCAGGAGCAAGGATATGAATCCCATAAGCATGAGTTCTGCATTAAGAACAATAAACCAGAAAAGCGTTAGTTTCTGAATGAATCCCAAGTTTTCTCTGAAATTGACAAGGAATGATTTTGAGCAAAATATGAGCTATCTGTACCTGCTTTGACCTTTTCAAGAGCTTCCACTAGAGCTGGCCTCTTCTTTCTTTGAAGCCACTGTAAAGGAATTACAGAAAACCAGAATTAGTCCTCGTAGGAGTCGTTCATGGCTGCAGGAGTTTCATCAGCTTTAAACATTCTTGTCAGGTTAGTCTCTAATCATCCTAAACTCTAACGGGATGTGTCGATTACCTTTCCAATGATGTGGATAAGATGTTCAATGACAATGGAGATGGCAAGCAACACAAAGCAGACACTTGCAACAGCCCATGTTGGTGTCGCCTCCAAGGAACGAGCTTTATTGGCATCAGACATGGCGAAAGTTTAATGGATGTAGCCTCTGGAAATGCCAAAAAAGAAAAAAAGAACTCTTGAGATATCACTGAGAAGTGTTTAGCCAACTCAACCAAGAACAGAGCAGAAGGAATGTGGTAGAGAATTGCAGAATCTCAAGTTTATAACAAATTTACAGTAGAAACTGTTTCTTTATTATACACGAAAGTCGAAAGTAAGAACAAAGACTTTGACTTTGTCAAAGAGCATACTATTAGAGAGAGTAAGCGCGTTCCGTTCAACGCTATCCAAGTTTGCTGACTCAGAAAAAATATTTGAAAAAACAAAAAAAAATAGAGACTAATCATTGTGATTAAATTTTTAATAATTAAATTATTAATAATAATTATTAGAGAAAACCATTAATAATAATGACCAATCATACCCTAAACTAAGGATAAAAAATCTAACAAATTGATTTAATTTCGGGTAATAAAAAGAGTTCGACCCAATTTAAGCAGAATTAAAGTTAATACCTAAAATTTAAATTAATTAAATTTTATATTAAACATTAACCTAAAAAGATCAATTCAGTTAAATGCAGTTTAAAATAACATTATTTTAGTTAATAAATAAACATTGTTTAAAATTTAAGAACTCTTAACGTTAATGTATTTAATTAATTGTTTTCTTTGTCAATATTAAAATTTTAAATATTATTCTATTTGTATGGACAAGGGCATAAAACAAAAATTAGAAAATGTCAAGGACTAAAGAACAAAGCTATGTTTTAATTTAATTTATTAATACTACATCTCATTATCAAATATAGCGTATTTGACTGGGTCATTTAGGTGAGTAGTTTTTCATCCAATTGTTGACTTGGAAGTTGGAAACAATATTTTTATTCAATTTTTTACAATGATGGAATCTACAGTATATTAGAAAATTTGTCTGTTCAATGGAATAATTTATAAGACATGTAATTTAAGTAAATTATTTAATTAATCAATAATTAAAGTTTTTAAGTGAATAGTAATTCTTTTTGTCACACTAAAAAATGCAATATTTAATGTTTTAAAAATAGGATCAAAAATTAAATCAACAAGACGAGAGATTTAAGGTTAAAAGGTTTAACCAAAATTAGACCGTCATAAAACTGATAATATTAAATAAAATTAAAAACTTTGAAATATAGTTGAAAGAGATTGTTTTTACTTATCACATAATTCGAAAAAGAGATCATTAAATGAAAATTAATTAATTTATTTTAATTTATAAGAACTTATTAATTTACAAAAATTGATCAACTAATTACCAAATTAATAGGTTTTTAACAAAAAGAGTTATTAAAAAAAATCGAATCGTTATTATAATTTAATAAAGATTTCGATTACCGAATCATCATCAGTATTGTTTTATAATTTTCACACTAAATAAATAACTTCAAAAATCAAAAGCCAATAAAACAAATAAAATGTAACGTATTGGAATATAATTTTCATTAAAATATGAAATAAATAAATATAGCCAAACATTCTCCTATTATTTTTGTATATATTTTCCCCAAAGGGAATCTGTGAGTGATTTCGTTAGAGATCTGACGGTGTTTGTTTATTTGCTCCAATCATATGATGGTAAGACTACTAAGTCATTGTGGTAGAATCAATGATCACACAAAAGTCCAAACTCATCCAAGTGTTATTACCCACGTCATTTTTCTATTGTTTCAACCTTAGGATAATTTTAAAAACGAGAGAGACGATTTTAAACGTATAAATTAAATTTTTTTAAAATGCCTTTTATCTTATTTTTCTATAAATATTTTAGTAAATTGTGATAAAATACGCTTACCTAACTAATCAAATGTTATTTATACAAAGATTCAACATAGCTCTTAAAATTAAAATGAACTAATTAAATTTGACTTAAATTAATAATTTATTATAACCATCTTAAATTAATAATTTAAGTCAAATTTAATTGATTAAGGTCATATTTAAGAGTTGAGTTGTATTATTATATCTATGATATTTGGTTAATTTTGCATGTGTTTCATAGATGTTTTAAATTGATTTTTTTAAAAGGGGTTTTTTGAAAAACTAAAAATTAGTATAATTTTTTTTGAAAATTTTGAAGATCAATAGATTTTTCTAAAATTATTTAAACTACAAAGGAGGTAATTCTCTTTTATCAGTAAAAATTATAATACCATCATCTCCTTAACAGAATTTTCCAGGCATATAATAAAAGACCTTATCAAGTTATCATCTAGTATTTTTAATATTTTAATATGTTTTAAATTAATATAAATTAAAAAAGCATTTTTAGAATGAGTAAAATTATCTTATAATAATAATAATAATTATTATTATTATTGATAGAAGCATGACAATTGTCAAGTCCTCACTCCTTAGAATGGTTTCTAAGTCCTTACTCCTTAGAATGGTTTCTAATTTTGCATTTCTAACTCAACGAGTTGGATTTTGACAAGTCCAAGTCCTTGTGTGCTTATTTGTCGCGGCCTTAAAAGTCTAGTGTTTCAAGTCTCTCATGCATGCAGCAACTTCTTATGGACTTCAGTGTTTCTTGACACGACGGCCGGCCTCTAGAAGACGAAGACCATTAAAATGTCACTTTTGGGTTCGAATTATTTGATTTTTGGCCCAAGTTGATCAGACTATCGGTTAAAAGCGATCTACCCAATCGGGCCACAAGTCGAGGTCAGGCAGAGCACGGGTTAGCCGCCCCATGACTCGACCATTACTTTAAAAATGACATCGTTTTATTGGTCGGCCGGCCCGTGACCTGACCATTGCTTCAAAAACGACATCATTTTTTACTTTTAAAAAAAATAAGATATGTCGGGTTGGCTCAGCTCGCCCATGGCCTGTCAAATCATGGATCAAGCTACAAGCCAACCTATCTTGAGTCTTGACCCGTCGACCCAGATGGCCTAGCTCGCCCATGGCCTGTCAAATCATGGAGCAGGCCATATGTCGACGTATCTTCGGCCCGTCGAGCCACGGGATACCTAGCCAGCCCATTAACATTCTCGAGTATGAATGATTACATGTATTTAATTATATATCTTATTAAGAGAAAATATACATTAAATATATTAACACCAAATTTAAGTGATCTGAACTTATTATTTAATTTTAAATTGTTAATTTGTTAAATAATTTATTCTTAAATATAGAAGAAAAATTACTATGATTGAAAATATATCCAACATCTTTATTTTCTTTCGTTCTAACAAAAAAATTGATTATTTATTTAATATAATTAGAAAATAATGATTACAAAGTATAATTAGTTAAAAGTGTAATCACGTTAAATATATTAATGTCAATCAACTCCAACTTGTTGCATTAATATCACTCCAACTTGTTATTTGATTCTGAGTTGTCAATTTATTAAATAATTTATTGAGAACATATAAAAAAATATTGTCATTTCTCATTTATACAAAATAAATAGAAATTATTTAATTTAATTCAAATTATTAATTTATTAAATAAAGTATTCTCGAACAGAAACAGGGAAATTATTATAATTGAAAACACGTAAAAGATCTTTATCGTGGTTCATTCTAATCGATTTTTTATTTAATATAATTAGAAAATAATGACTATAAAATATAATTAGTTAAGAGTATAAGCTCATTAAATATATTAATATCAATCAATGAAAATTTTTATTTTAAATTATTAACTTGTTATATAATTTATTATTAAACAAAGAAGAAAGAGTTATTTGTAATTGAAAATATGTCAAAAAAATTTATCATTTATCACCCTTATAAAATAAATAGAAATGATCACAATTACGTGATTTATAAATTATAATCACATGATTTATCTGTTACACATCACATTCGAATAATAAATATTATAAGTTTTAGATATAAAAATAGATACAAAAATTTTAAAATATATATATATAAATCCTTAGCTGCCTTATTTTAAGGGTAATCAGATATTTTGTTCAAATTAACCAATTTTTTTATTTTATTAAATTTTATCTATATATTTACTTATATATATATATATATAATTTAATCTATCCCTATTATTTGTATCGTTATTGCTATTATTTTATTATTTTGCATTTTGTATTTATTTTTATTTTTATTAGTAATTTATTTATTTATTAAGCTATTTTTTTCTGTGTCCTACATTATTATTTTGCAAGTCACATCTGTATGTGGGTCTATCAGAAACAACTCTCTATTATGTAGAAATAAGGTTGCGTACTATATGATTTTCCTAAATCTTGTTTTAATGCGAGATTTCAGACTGAATGTAATGATAATGATAATTTATATAAAGTTTACATAAATATAGAGACAAAATTAAGATACACTAAATTAGAGCATACCTTAAAATAAACAGGTTGCTTTAACCCTATTCCAAGGGCATTTTCATTGGAGATCGAGAAGAAAGCAGCCGGCCATAGTCATGGTAGGGATGAAAGGAGAGAGTCTTAGTCTAACTAACGAAGCAGGTGGATTGGATCCCAAAGTCATACTTGGAAAATACTTCACAGATCGACAGGCGCTCTTTTTGGCATTTATATCCTCAAAGTAAGTCAGGAGTTTCGTGGAAAATAGAAACGTCCTTTTATTTAATTTTCTTGGATTTGAACCGATGACTTATCCTATTTATTATGTTATGTGACGTAAAGTTTTAATAAAATGGGATATAATGATTTATGGTAAAATAGAATGTGAATAGATATAACGTAAAAAAATTATTTTTTTTAAAAGAATGGAAGGATTTATAATGTAATATAGTAAAATATTGTTTGAATAAAGGATTTATAATATAATATAATGTAAAGTTGTTTATCATTTTACATTCTATCTTAAACTCTTCGAATTTGATATTTTTTATTTTTACTGTTTATGCTTATGATAAAATGTGATGTAATATGAAACTCTTTTCTTCTCTACATCTCATTTTATTTTACTACATTATAAACTTCCGTTTCAAATAATAGAATAATATTACATTTCGTTTAATTCTATTAATAAACTTTTAACTAAATATATACTTAAGATATTTTAAGAGCGTGACTCTGCCACTTAGCTAAAAGGACCCATTTTTTATTCAATTGTTAAATTAGCATACGAGAGTTTACTGAATTTATAAAGATCGATTTTAATTTTAATCAATTTAAATTTTATCCATTTAAAATGACAAATAAATTTTCTTATTATTATAGTAAACTATTTTTCTTTTATTTTATATTGTTCGAAAGAGAGACACTTTTTAATTACTAAGAAATATGGCCCACATCAAGCAATTTTTTAATATTAATTTAGTGGATAAATTAAATTAAAAATAAATTTATCATGTAGTAGACTCAACTAAATTAGGTTTGGACCCAAGCCCAAATCTAGGGGGCTAGCCCGAGCTTGGCGTGACAGCCCAAAAGGCTTCCTTCGTTGACGATAAAATGGTCGTTTTGAAAAGCTCTTTAAAACAATGTAATTTTCAGATAACATAGTGCAAATCCGTGCCATTATAATGAATACTATAATTGTAAAGAATGCTACGTAAAAAGAGTCAGGATTTTTTTGTATATTTTATTCTATCCCTACCCTGTCTCATAAATTTCAACCATATATTTATGTAGGTTCTACATAAATGAATAACTGAAATTTATAAAATAAGATAAAAATATGATAAAATGGACAGAGGAGCTCGTCCCATGTAAAAAAACTTATCCAATATATAGAATGATGTTGACCCTACAATAGTATTGACAATGGATTCAGCTCGGGCTCTATTCACCTAAAGTTTGAATTTAAGTCTCAAAACAAAAGTATCCATCAAGGGCTGAAACACGTTAAAGTTTCTGCTGCTTTGTCCAATTCAACCCCATAAAAGGATAAAGACATGCAGATATAGTGTATGTAACAGAGTTGATGTAAACCTGCTCACCCTTTAAGATAAAGCTACCATCAAAAGTCAGTAAAGTGAAAGAGAGAGACAATACTGGTGCAAGATATGATCTTTGGATATGAATCGATCTTTGTATAATGAGAAAAAGAAGTGAGCGAAGAAAACAAAGAAGACTGTAAAAGAAAGTCGTGATCTTTAAACCCTATGATCAATTGTCTCTTCTTTAGCCCATCCTTATAAGTAGTAGGGCCTCGGGCCTCCTCATCTGTCTTCTCTTAGTAAAGCCTTTCTCTTTGGTCTTGCAACCATCTCCAACTGCAAAAATGGTAGATCATGGATTGTAATGATTTTACATTTAATAAATGATTCAAATCTCCTTTCAACATATATCTAATACAAAGATATTTGAATTACTCTTTATCTTATCTAAATTCATAGATGTTTATTCATCAAACTTCACTAAGTTAGTTCTGATATAAAGTACTTCAACTAACAGTAGTTTTCCAGGACCTAATACTTGCAAATGAGTAAAGAACTTATAGATCATGGATTGGACGTTTAATGAACTCACCAATAATAATCCCATCTGGGTCTGATCTTGGTCATCCTGTTGGACCTGTTCTCTTCATTGGGATAATCAGTCTCAGCCCTTTTCGTATTCCTGAAAGCACAGCAACCAATAGAGTAAATCCCTATCAAGAACACAAGCATGACGATGTTTAGAACCGATAGCTTGTGCCAATCCCTTCTCACTTCCTCCAAAACACCAGCTTTACAAGAATCACACTCGTAGCAGAGCAGATTTGGTGCGTTGTTCCACTTGTAACAATCCGGGTCTTGACTTGTCTGTGTCGCCATGTTATAGCTGCATGAAGTCGGTGGCTTGCAGCATCCAGACTGAACCAACAAAATCCATAACCAACAACCTACAAAGCTTAGCTCCGTGATCCTACGAAAAAGGTCAAGTATGTTAAAAAAAATCAGTTGGTGTACCTGTATTGGAGACATATCTTTCTGTAGATAATCGTATGGAGTCCAAGAAGCAAGCTGACCACAAGTTCTGGAACCCAATATGCAGTTCCTGATCGTGAACCAGTATTCAGGATCCTGAACTCTGTTCCTTAACCATGTAGAATAGTCCTCAAGCTTGTACTCCTTGTAAACTCTTCCATCAACTGCCTTGCCACCACCTTGGCTTGTTACTACAAAACCAAACAGAGTTAACCCCAGCAAGGTCCCTATAAGGAGCAGCATGACCACTAAGTAGAGCCAAAGTGCCCATGCAACACGAAAGCAAGCTCCAATGAAGCCAGCCAGTGAAATTATTAGCACCACAAATCCTAAAACAAGAAGTGGGGTTTGGAGAAAACTTTCGCAACTTGTTCTGTTCCTTGCCATCCATAAACCTGCTCCAATTATGGGTATGGATGCTAAGAGAGTGAAGAGGTTCAAGAACCCAATCAGAGTGTTGCTGAACCGGTACATGATCTCCTGATCAGAACCTAGGAATGTTTTCTCTTTGGTGTAGTTGCTGCTTCCTTTTCTTTTCCTCGGTATGTTATCTTTCCTCAGCTTTTCTTTTCCTCTCTGAAATGGGTGGCAATGCTTTTCTCTTTATTTTATGTTACTCAAAAATTCTTAATTCTATGCATTTGTGACCTTTTTTTTTTTTTCTTGTTTTCCTTTCCTTGTTATATAAATATGTGTGCAGAATAACTAATTAGTTACACTTCTTAGTCATTAATAAACTTTCTTAAACCCAACGGGTTAGCGTAAACGGCACATACCTTCGTCGCTTAACCAAGTGATCGGGGGTTCGATCCTTGGGAATGCAGCAAACTCCTGAACCAACAGTAGCCCTCCTTGATTTGAGATGTTTCCGTCGCGGAGGGATTGGTCCCGGACTTATCCTTTTAAGAGGAAAAAAATAAATAAACTTTCTTAAACCCCAAATTTTCATCTTATGAATACCGATTAAGTTTGGCAAAATGAGTTCAGTCTGACTTGCCTTCGATCAAAACTTAATTAAAGTTTAATTCAAATTCAACATGTGAAAACAAATCAGGTCAAGTCTAGAATATTAAATTCAAGCCACTGTCATATTGTGTGTGGGTAAAAAAAATAAAAATATCATATAAATATCTTCATTTAAAAAATTATTATTTAAAATTACTAAAAGAATACCTTATAATGTTAAAATCTAAGCTTTATCTACTAATTAATTTATATTAGTTTATTTTAACTTAAATTACTATTGAAGTATGCAGATAAAAAAATGTAAAAATATCATATAATGTTAAAATTTAAATTAAATGTTTAGTTTCCATTAGGTGTGAACAGATTGCTATAGTAAAAGGCATTTGATTCATTAGGGAGAAGAAGGCAAGGCAAGCAAAGAATAGTAAGGCATATAGGAACTTACCAATTTATGATATGAATATCTTTTTGGGCGCGATTGAATTTGGACCGTTTCTTTTTCTAGGGTTCTTTTTGTAGTAAGAATAGCATCAGAATTAAGTTTTCTTAGGAAGTGGAACATAGAATATATATTGATGCTTCTCATTAATGGTCGAATTTTGTTTTGCCTTATTCTCTTTTTCACGATGGTTTATGAATATCATTGTTTTAATTAGAGATGACAGTGAGTCGGGTCGCCTAGGCTTGAGCCCAATCAAATAGTTTATAATCACTCGATCTCGAGCTTAATCAGTCTTAAAATCCAACTCGGATCAATTTTTTATTTTTTAAATTAAAAATAGAAATCAACGTATTTTTCTTTATAGCTTTGGGATCTTAGACTTGGGTAGCCCAAGCTCAAATATAACCTGAGGCTTGATTTCAAGAAAAGAAACTCTTGGAATACTCAAACTGGGCATGTCTGGATCAGGTTAGACTAGGCCCGACCTACTACCAAGTTTAGTCTCAATTCCGGGGATGATAATGAGTAGGGTCGGAATAAAATTTGGTGAACCTGAACTCAACTCGAACTTGGATGTTCAGGTCCAGGCCCAACCTGAAACTTGATTTGAGTTAAGACTCTCAACCTAAGCTCAAGCCCAAAGTTCAGAATTGAAAAATGAATACACCTCAAAATCCATTCAACTCGACTTGAATATGTTGACTTCGGATCGAACCGGACGAGCCAAACCTTTTAAAGTTTTGCCCTTTTAAAGCTGCTTCCTTAGGTTTTTATAGAAAGCGAGAAACAGCTCCGCCATCTATAGAACGGAATATCTGAACATTCCATGCTTCATTATCATCGGACAGCAGTACGGGCAAAGGGTCGATTACCTTAGCATGAAGCTTGTAATCTGGAATCAGAAATTCTTCGCCAACTTGTCTTCTCCATCTGTGGTGAGGTCTTGATTTTAAATACGGGAAAGGTTGGGCGGTGGGCACACACTTGATTTTAAATACAGAACACAGGATGATGATGATGACAACTAAAGACACTGCATTATCAATATTCAGATATTGATAATTACAACCAAGTACGTTCCATTCCACCCATTTGTATTATACGCCATTCATATTGCCTTGAGAAAAAAGAAAAAGGTCTCTGATTTGCTTGTTGACTTATATATGCGATTGATGTTAATAAAGAGAAGAAAAAAGACTATTATGAAAAAACAACTAATTGAATACTAATGAGTTTTTTTTTTCTTTATTTGAGTTAGATTATCTTTTTCAAATTAAATATTGACCAATTCAGATTTCCTAGTTTAAGTTGGAATATGTTTTCACAAATTAACTATGAATCAATTTCGATTTCCTAATTTAAATTAAACTATCTTTTCACAATTAGGCTTAATACAGGTGAAGACTTCTAACTCAATGTTTAATATAAAAGGAACTAGAATACGTAGGTTAATATTGTTGTTTTCAAACAAGTATACAATAACTAAGGATACGCAGTTAAGGTTCTTTGTTCTCAAGTATAAGTTTTACTAAGGTCGAATACAAGCAAAGGTATGTTTATTCTATTGTATTAGCATGATTTCGTTGGTTTCTAAATTGGAGAAATTATAGTTTTTGCTTTTTGTTTGTTTTTTGTTTGGTCTTAGGGAAAGTTATGAAGAACGCAAATAGATGCTGGTCAAATCTTCCACCAGAGTTATTGAAGATTATTGAAGATGAGATTGTGGTATGTACTGATAAATTACGATTTTCTTGTGTTTGCAAAATCTGGCAATCTACGGCTGAGATACCTAATCAGAATGAAATACCATGGCTGGTGGTACCAAATTATAGATCCAATACCGTCTCATCATCCTATGGATTGCATAATTTATTGAACAATAAGATTTACAGTATTGATCTGGAAGAAGTCAAGGGGAAACTATTTAAAGGTTCATCACATGGTTGGCTTGTTGTGGTTGATCGTATATCTACTACGATTAACCTCATAAATCCCATTACAAAAGCTCAAGTGCAGCTTCCACCAAGACACAAGTTCCCTGATGTTATGAGATATCAGCCAGGAGAAGATGAAGATCTCATATATTGGGATTTTCGTGCACACCAAATTTCAACTGGATCTTCTTCTGATGCAAATTATTATCTATTGCATAGGGTTATTTTATCTTCTAATCCGAGCTCAAATAACTACATAGCTGCTTCAATATACAATCAGTACTCTGAATTGGCAGTTTGCAGGAGGGGAGATACAGAATGGATTCGTATAGATGATGAAACAAGTTACGACGATATTATTTTTCATAAGGACGAATTATATGGTTTTAGCAGTGAGATGAGTCTTTCAATTTTTGATGTTAGTTCTTGGATACCAAAACTCACAGAGGTTATACCATTCCCAAAAGGTAGATATGGGTATTTTTGGTCATATTTGGTAGAGCTTTCTGGTCAAATTTTATTGATATTACGGAGGTTTAAATGGGGTGAAACACGGAAAAGAGAAATAACTCGATCCTTTAATGTTTATAAGTTACATAGAAGTGATAAATCATGGTCAGAGTTGTTAGATATCGAAGGTGGCTTGGTATTTGTTGGATTAAATAGTTCGTTCTCTATATCATCCGTTAATTTACCGGAAGGATGGAGAGGAAATAAAATCTATTTTACAGATAACCTTTTTGATTTTCTGAGAGAAGATGTCAAAGGTGGATACGATTTTGGTATTTATGATATGGTGGATAAAGATATTTATAGATTTGATGGTTATTCATCTAATCAGTTAACATGGCCCCCACCAGTATGGATTACGTTAAATTCTTCTTAATTTAAAAATAACAATTTCTTTTGTTTTCATAATTAGTTTTTTATTTATGTATTTGCTATTTCTTATTTTATCATTTATAAATAAATAGTCTTTTTTGAATTTTTATTATTATTATATTTGAATGCATGCATATTATAGAATTTGATTTTAGAAAATTATTGTTGTATAAGTAATTAGCATCATCCAAGTGAATATATATATCTCCTTTTGGGGATTCCGTTTCCCCTTTCACTCAACGATGCGCCTTATTTACTATAGATAATAGAGCAGGTTACGACGACGTTTTGTCTCATAAGGATCATTTATATGTGTCTTTCAATTTTTGATATTCGTTCTTGGATTCCAAAACTGACCAGCGTCGTATCATTCCAAAAGGTAAATATGGGTATTTTTGTCAAATTTGGTAGAACATTCTTGTCAAATTTTATTAAAACTGCGGAAACCAAGCACTTGCATTCTTTAGTAGCGTTCAGGTTCAACAAGTTCTGGTTGCTGGTTTGACCATCTTCCTGCATTTCACCTCCCTGCATCGACATGGTTGCTTCTTCCAAGTCTCTGCACAGAAGTGTGGAGTCCACGACCTGTTCTATTCTTTCTGGCACAGCCAAGTATAGTAGAATAAGAAGCTTGCTTCATGTAATCCTTCTCTATGTCTGAACTAGGTAACGCACCAGTATCAAGTTTAAAATGTAATGCTAAAGAAGTGCAAACTGGCTTTGATTGACCCATTTGAAAAGACTATAGCACCTTTTCAATATAGATTCATACCACATTGGACAAAGATAACAGGATAGTTGTAGGCAATACGATGATCCAACAAAAGATTAGAGGCAAAAGAAAAAGAAACAGTGGTTATTGTGTAAAATGTAAAAGAGCATCTCCTCCTTCTCTGGATAATGCTGTAGTCATATAGCTCCAATTCATGGCCTATTCTACTAGGAAAAAGAAGCTGTCGGTTTGATATACACCTACTCCCACACTTTGTCACTATATGCTCTATCACTTCTTAATCAAATAACAGTTTCTAACTTCAATTTGTTAACTTAAAATAATTGAATAAACCAGAAGCTTGCGTGACATTGAGAAGGCCACAAATCAGAACAATATATGGGTTTGCCTAATCACAGACGGACTCCAATGCAGAAAATGACCATATTCCTACAAAGTTTATTAACTAAATACATTACCTTCTGAGTTCTTAAATTTTAAACAACATTAATTTATTAACTAAAATAATGTTAATAAATCTGTTATAAACTTGAGATTCTGCAATTCTCTACCATATTCCTTCTGCTCCGTTTATTGGTTGAGTTCGTTAAACACTTAGTGATATCTCAAGAGTTCTTTTTTTTTTCTTTTTTGGCATTTCCAGAGGCTACGTCCATTAAACTGTCACCATGTCTGATACCAATAAAGCTCGTTCCTTGGAGGCGACACCATGTTAAGTTTAGGATGATTAGTTAGAGTTTAGGATGATTAGAGACTAACCTGACAAGCATGTTTAAAGCTGATGAAACTGCTGCAGCCATGAACAACTCCTTCGAGGACTAATTCTGGTTTTCTGTGATTCCTTTACAGTGGCTTCAAAGAACAGGCGAGCTCTAGTGGAAGCTCTTGAAAAGCTCAAAGCAGGTACAGATAGCTCATATTTTGCTCAAAGTCATTCCTTGACAATTTCAGTGAAAACTTGGGATTCATTCAGAAACTAACCCTTTTCTGGTTTATTGTTCTTAATGCAGAACTCATGTTTGTGGGATTCATATCCTTGCTCCTGACTGTATCCCGAGGATTTATTTCTGATATTTGCATATCCAAGAGTGTGGCATCAACGTGGTATCCTTGCAGTAAAAAACAGGAGAGTGAAGAATATGATTCAGACAACAATCGTCGGAGACTTCTGCAGTTCATTGATAAGTGTGCTGAAAAGGTAATAACAAATACCTGAATGTGCTCAAAGTGAAGTCAAAAGAACATGTCTGATATGAAATTTGTCAAAAGCTATTATATCCTTCCAAGTTTTCTGCAGCAACCCAGAACTTAACGTCAGGTTTTTCCCATGTTTTTTCAGGGAAAAGTTGCATTCGTATCAGCATACGGTATCCACCAGCTCCACATTCATCTTTGTATTAGCAATTACACATGTCCTCTACTGCATAATCACCTATGTCTTGGGAAGTTCCAAGGTAATGA
>JAOSBM010000003.1:30840579-30851470 GCA_027568955.1 Erythroxylum tenue
ATTCATCTTTGTATTAGCAATTACACATGTCCTCTACTGCATAATCACCTATGTCTTGGGAAGTTCCAAGGTAATGATCAGTTTCTACTCTTTTCAGTGACCTCCCTTTGCTCTATCCCTCTCATACACATCCTTCTTGGACCATATGTGAAATTATTTCAGATGAGAAAGTGGAAGCATTGGGAGGATGAGACAAAGACAATCGAGTATCAGTACCATAATGGTAAGTAGCTATTAATCTAAATGCTTTTAGATCAGTAGTTTCATAGTTAATCAGTGAATTACCCCACCGCCTTTTTTTTTTTCCCTGCAGATCCTGAGAGGTTTAGGTTTACAAGGGACACAACATTTGGCAGGAGGCATTTGAAATTATGGAGTCGATCACCCATTTTGCTTTGGATTGTGAGTACCACAAACAAGAACTGTATATAACTAATCTTGTGTTTATATAATCACAATACGATTTTTTTTCGCTTGAAACTTATTGTTCATGAGTGTGATTTGGCCTCAATTCTCAGGTGTGTTTCTTCAGACAATTCTTTGGATCAGTTAACAAGGTTGATTATCTGACACTAAGACATGGATTTATCACAGTAAGTAAAGGCATAGTTTCATCACCAGGCAAATTCTATGATCTTGATAAAGGAAATCTAACTTGGAGTTGCAATATCTTATTTCCAGGCACATTTAGCTCCTGGAAGTGAGAGAACATTTGACTTTCAGACGTATATCAAAAGATCGCTTGAACAGGATTTCAAAGTAGTTGTTGGGATCAGGTTTGTGTTACTTATATCTAAAACCATATACATTAAAGATCTTTATTCGATTCCAAGTTCTAACCTTACCTTGCATATAATGCAGTCCGATTATATGGTTCATTGCAGTATTGTTCCTGATGTCCAACACATATGGTAAGGCCTTGTTTTCCTGGAAAATTATGAGATTTATACATTACAATGTACAGATCAAGAACTAATTTGTGTAATCGCTTGTTCCGACAGGATGGTACGCTTATCTATGGTTGCCATTTATCCCTTTAATTGTAAGGACCAATTCTTCAAACCTTTAAAAATGGCAGATCAATTACATAATGGGATTCAAGAGCTCATGTGTGTAAATTGATAATCTGCAGGTAATCTTGGTGGTGGGGGCTAAGCTCCAAGTGATCATAACCCAACTCGGTCTACGGATTCAAGATAGAGGAGATGTGGTTAAGGGTGCTCCTGTGGTCCAACCAGGTGATGATCTCTTTTGGTTCGGACGCCCTCGTCTCATTCTCTTCCTGATCCATCTGGTTCTCTTTCAGGTACTCATAAAACTCCCGTTCTTTAATGCTATGAACGTTCTAATAATTTCCCTCTTTTTGATCTGAAAGTTCACATGTTTTCTTTCTTTTCTGCTGCAGAATGCATTTCAGATAGCTTTCTTCATATGGAGTGTGGTAAGGTTTTTTCTGTTGCAGAATGCATCTGAGAACTTTCACTAACTTCTATGTCTTGATTACGGTTTTTTTCCCTCCTCCTGCAGTACGAATTCACCATAAATTCTTGCTTCCATAGCCGCACTGAAGATATCGTCATCAGAATCACAATGGGGTGACTTTTTATCTTTAATCATATTAAAAATTTGTTTTCCTACTTTCAGATTCAAGCATCCCTGACAAATGTAACTTTTCAGGGTGATCATACAGTTCTTATGCAGTTACGTAACAATGCCTCTCTATGCTTTAGTGACCCAGGTGAGGAACTGAATCAGATTGAACACTTAAGGGAAAAGATCCCTACTTGGTTCCTTGTTCATATGACATTATTGTTCTCAATGATCTGATCTTACAGATGGGTTCGAGCATGAGACCAACAGTGTTCAACGACCGAGTGGCTACAGCACTTAGAAACTGGCACAAAACAGCAAAAAGACATGCTAAACATGGCGGCAGAAACTCAGAATCTCACACACCATTGTCAAGCAGACCAGCAACTCCAACACATGGCATGTCGCCTGTTCATCTCTTGCAAAACTACCGTAGCAGTACAGCTCCTGACAGCTTACAAGCTTCTCCCAGGAACTACAGCTATAATAAACCTGATCATTGGGACCCTGAAGCTGTGAATCCTGTAAACGACCACGAAACCTATGAACCTCAACCACTTGAAAGTCCTGATTACAGGGACAGAGACATGCCAATTGAAGATCCAGACTCTATGAATCTGCCTCCAGTCCCTCCTGCCATCCGTACTCAACATGAAGTAAACATCAGTTTGGCGGAGTTCACATTTAGAAGATGACAATATGATTAAGAGTATAATTTACTGGTTAGAAGGTGTAAATTTTCATGTGTACATTTTCTTGTACATGAGAAATTAGAATCCCTCTCTAGACAATAAAGAACCTTATGTTTTGGAAAGATTGTAACATGTCAAGCACAAGTCCAGGTCACTTCAGGATTATTTCAAGTTCTTGTTCTAAAAGGAATTAGTTAAGAATCGATTAATATTTAGTATGTATTCTAGGTTGGTCAATCCATAGAGCATCAGTCCAAGTAATAGACTCGTATATTTTTATTGTTATATTTAAATTTCAATTTATGTAGTTACTATTTCATATGTTTATCATTTGTAAATAAGCATGTTGTTTTATTTTTTATTTTTTATTTAATACATGTATATTTACTCTTGCGAACTATAGAAATTGATTTAAAAAATTGTTAAATATATTTACTATACAGTAATATATGATATTTGTGATTAGGCTTAGCCCGATCCTACGAGTTTGATTTTTTTTAATTTTAAGTTAAATTTACGATATTATTTTTAAAATAATATTCAATTAAAATTGAAAAATATCAAATTTAATTCAAAATTTGATCAAACTGTGCAATCTAATTGAGTTTGGGTTTGGGCTTGGGTCATCGAACTTTAAGCCCAGCCTAAACGCCGTCGTACTAGTACGGAAACAGCTTCAATTTCACCCGCTAATTTTTCTTTCTACATTTTCTCACTTGAAACCCTAATTTTTCCTTTGCTTTTTCTAAACCATACCAGTTCAGATTGCACCAACGCACGTAGTGATTGTAGTTAGCGTCTCTATCCGTCGGCAATCTTCATCAAACAATCAGGTGAGCATCTTTTCCCCTTTTGTTTTACTTCTTTTGTGATGCTTTCCTCTGTGTTTTACAAGTGTGCATCTAGAAGTAGTGTTATTGGTGTCACTCAGCCGCGTTGCGTTGCTGTTCTTGCTACTGCTAAGCGTGTGGCTTTTGAGCTTGGTTTCATCTTGGAAAAGAGGTTGGATTTCAAGTTAGGCTTGACACGAAGATTGGAGATGGCTGTTTCATCAAATTTATGACTGACGGAATCTTAATCCGTGAAGTTCAGGTATTCACCGAAGATCGCTTATTTTGTATTTTTGTCGTGATTCCAAGTTGTCAAGTTTTGCTTCTTTTTGGACTGGTTATGAAGTGTTATACTGAACTTCGACCTTTTTACCAGATTTACCTTGTTTTTTCTTTGCCTTTATGTTGAAAGATGGACGTTAGCCATAACAATATATCATTTACCCATCTACAGTATTCAAGTGATGGAACTTTTTCTGTAGATTGTGTCCTGATTAACTGAACACGTTGATTTTATTTCCATTCTTGGAGATCTATGATTTCTACACTTGTTTTCTGGAAAGTACAGTAAACAAAATATTTTCGACATGTACTGCCTTCAATAAAACAAACATAGGAAATAACATAGTATTGTAGGATCCAGCATTAAGTTCCGTTTCAGTTTCCAACATATTGGAATTTCTCTTGCCTTTTACTGTGTATTGTTGGTATTCCCTGCTCTTTCTTCATCTAGTTTTGAACCATTCCTAGCTGGGTGAATAAACTCTTTATTTTATGCAGGATGACATTCTATTGAGGCGGTATTCAGTCATAGTCTTGGATGAGGTACATGAAAGAAGCTTGAACACTGACATACTTATCAGAATGCTTTCTCGTGTGATTTGTCTCCATCAGGTAATGTTTCAAATAAATTTTACACTTCAGACAATATTGTGTTCTTTTTTGCTTTCTTATTTGTACTTATTTGACATAATCTGTTGCTCCATGCAGAAGACATACGGGGACCAGCAAAAGATGATTCTTTCTGGGAAACATATAGATCCTGAAGGGAGGGTATTTTCTCTAAGACTTATTCTGATGAGTGCCACCTTGCGGGTGGAAGAAAGTTGTTTCAAAGTCTTCCCCCTGTAATTAAAGTTCCTACCAGACAATTTCCTGTAATTTTACCTTTCTCAAAAAGGACAGAAATTGTGGATTAGCAAGGCATCTGCTGCTCAACGTGCAGGAAGAGCTGGAAGAACAGGGCCTGGTAATTGCTATTGTCTATATTCGTCTGCAGTCTTTAATAACATACTTCCTGAATTCTATTGTGCTGAAATCTGTAAAGTTCCTGTTGAGAGCATTGTTCTTATCCCGAAATCCATGAGGATTGATAAGGTACTTTTTCTGTATTTTTTCTTGTTTCACACTACTGTTAAATCCGAGTTTTAGTTGTTGATCTTGTTGGTTATAGGCTAATTTTCCATGGGTGTCAATTTGAACATTTGAACTTGAGAAACTAGAAGACCATGTGCTAACCTTGTAGAAGAAGTCCTAGATTTTCAGTGATGGAACTAAATGTGGGCATGTAAACTTGACTAACAATAATGCCCTGTGCTAACCTGTACATTCCTGATGTCCAACACATATGGTTAAGGCCTTGTTTTCCTTGAAAGTTCTGAGATTTATACATTAAAATGTACAGATCAAGAACTAATTTGTATAATCTCTTGTTTTGACAGGATGGTATGCTTGTCTATGGTTGCCATTTATCCCCTTAATTGTAAGGACCAGGTCGTCAAGCCTTTAAAAATAGCAGATTAACTGCATAATGGGATTCAGGAGCTCATATGTGTAAATTGACAATCTGCAGGTAATCTTGGTTCCAAGTGATCATAACCCAACTCAGTCTAAGGATTCAAGATAGAGGAGATGTGGTTGAGGGTTCTCCTGGGTCCAACCAGTTGATGATCTCTTCTGGTTCGGACGCCCTTGTCTCATTCTTTTCCTGATCCACCTGGTTCTCTTCAGGTACTATAATAAACCTGATCATTGGGACACCAAAGCTGTGAATCCTGTAAACGACCATGAAACCTATGAACCTCAACCACCTGAAAGTCCTGATTACAGGGATAGAGACATGCCAATTGAAGATCCAGACTCTATGAGCCTGCCTCCAGTCCCTCCTGCCATCCGTACTCAACATGAAGTAAACACCAATTTGGTTGACTTCACATTTAGAAGATGGCAATATGATTCAAAGTATAATTTACAGGTTAGAAGGTGTAAATTTTCACGTGTACATTTTCTTATACATGAGAAACTAGAAGACCTCTTTAGACAATAAAGAACCTTATGTTTTGGAAAGATTGTAACATCTCAAGCTCCAGGTAGTCACTTCAGGATTGTTTCAAGCTCTTGTTCCAGAGGATCTAGTGGTTAATTAAAATTTTTTTAGGCCATCCTCTATAAGCAACAGTTGGACGGAATGTTCTCCATCAATTAGACTTACCTTATGACGATTCTTGGTATTGGTTATTGAGAAATTGCTTATACAGTATATAGAAAGAGGAAAAGCTCAATTATATATGAGTTTCAGCAAAAAAGAAAAGAAAAAAAGAAGAAAAGATCTAATCTTTGTTTAAGTTTACCTGAAGACTCATATTATAATGAGTTCTTTGATGATTGAAAGCATGGACTTTGGAGAATCTCTCCCTGGAAGATTTTGATCAGATTAAGACAAAAACTCAACTCAACCGTGATTAATAATTTAGTACTTGCAAGTTGTCCAGGGATCAGGAATTCTGGCAATATTTGGCGTGAAGAGCCTTCTGCCACCACACACTCATCATTTTCTCTCAACCTCCATGGCTGATCATTTCACAAGCAATCTTTTAGCTTTGCATAATTGTAATGTGAATACAGGTTGAATCAGATGTATATTACCAACAGCACATGTTTTTAATGGTTACAAAGATTATTAGTTCTGTGATGGCTCCAAATTTGCTAGTATCATAATCTTCCATTCTTACTTTTATAGAAGAAAGGGGAGTTCAACCATCTGTGCCTTACCTCCAACATCGGTGCATATATAGGATAGTTGCTTCTGGTTAGTGACTATTTTGTGTGAAGCTGCACTTGACATTCCCTTTTTATTGTTCTTTAGATGACAACAGCATATTGTATTTTGATTTAAATCAGTTAATTATGCACAACTCTCATTAATATTTTTAAACCTAATGATAAGCCACTGAATTGATAGATAACTTATTCGAATATACTTCACTTTACTTATTAATTTAGCTTCAAATCCTAAAAAACAAAATTTAACGTAAAAAGAAGTAAATAGTCCCTCATATTTGATTAAAATATATATAATAAAGGCTTAATTTCGCAAACAAAGAGTAATTTCTTAACATAAAAAATTTCAACAAAAAGATAAACGTTGAACAGAATTATTAATCTAGCTTAGTTTCTCAATTCAGAAAAACAAATTAAAGACCACAATACTACGGAAAGTTTATGGATTGTTCTATATAAAATATGGTATAGCCGATGCAATATTGATGAAGTCATAACATCTTCTCTGAATCGCCATAGCTATCCAGCTTGCCACAAACATGGACCACTTTCTTCTTTGTAGTTTATTTCTCTTCATTCCGGCAGTTTCTACACCTCTCTTGCTTCATATCTACAACCACAGATCATCTGTTTCTCACTCCAATCTCCCACCGGGTAAAATGGGGTTTCCTGTTCTTGGAAAGATAGCTTGGAATTTCTCTCCACAGGAAGGAAAGGCCATCTTGAGAAGTTCATATACGACAACATAGCGAAATACTCATTTCTACCTTTCAAATGTAATACGTAACGAGACCTTAGTTACATATTACGGATCGAATGTAAAAAGACAATAAATGAAGAAATGCAAAAAATACCTAATTTCGGTTTCATAATTCAAACGAGCTTTCCAAAGCCGAAACAAGCGCGAATCCACTACCGTCTTCACAAGAACTGCTTACCGGAACGTGGTAAACGTCTTTCTACAATTTTCTCAAAACGTAAGCTCTCTTAACAGGTCAAAGAATTCTTATGCTTACGAATAATATGAGCAATTGTAGGAGACCTTAACCTTTATATATAGCATCCATATTGGGCTTCCCCATCACAACCTCAATATGAGTTCGATCCACACTGATCGAGATCTATTTTCCACTGGATTTTGACCCATTGATTTAGATCATTTATTAGGTCCCTTTATTATCTTTATCTGGATCAAATTACGTAACTTAACTAATAAATTATTGAAAAACCGAAAAATACAATTAAATGTTGTCCAACTTTATAAGAAATGTAAAAAAATCTAACATTTTCCCCCTTGAACAATACTTAATTGCGCTATTAACTCAAGTTTTAAAAACAGTTTAAAATTTCAGTTAAGTCATGCTGCTGTATGGTTAACCAAGTTTAAAAACAAAACATTTGATCTAAAAATAATGAAAGTTTATCATTCTGTCCTGCAAGACTTTCAATACTGAAAAGTATTAAATGCATGTGTTATGTGTGACACAGATTAAATACAATCACGCATATCTAATACTTCACTAACATGAATAAAAAATTAGAGTGTGACAAATTAAGATGATATCCATATGATCTAAATTACAACATCTTCGCTTGTAGGTTTCAATTTTTCCAACTTTATGCTAAACCGCATATGCTAAACAACATTAGAGAAATCCTATTTCCTCTCACCAAATGCTAAACTGCATTAGAGAAAACCTTAATGCTCTCTTACTGAATGCTAAATTGTATTATAAAACCTTTATGAGATTGAAAACTTATATCTCCCTATGTCATGTCAAACTTTATGGATATCCGTATAAAACTGTATGCATCTAAATGACATAGGTTTAAGGTCAATCTGCAAATATGCCCAATTACCTTTAAATGCTTAAGATCAACATAAATCTTAAGACATTCACACGTATTACTGAGGATAAATGATGATTATCTTTATTGATAAATCATCATATCGTCATAACACATCAAATGTATAAAATATACACATGTACATGGAGCAAACATAATGGTCCCCTAATTAACAGCGCCTAAGGACTTCAAAAGACCCATACTGTATACTTGTTTCCAAACACAAGTGGACAAAGTCCTGTAGTTACAGGATCAGCTTACATTTCCTCAGTTCTTAAATGTTCCAAATCTTAATGCCACCTTTTTCGTGTCAAATTCTTTATGGTCAAATATTTGACCTCTAAATGCTAAGACCCTGTGATATTCTTTGTTGTTATTAAAAAACACAACAACAAGATTATCACAGTATAATTAACCGAATGGATTTAGCCACTGAATCAACCACAGACAACTTAGAAATCAAGTTTTTGAGCTAAACCGTCTGTGAAGCAACCCTATAGCATGCATGGTCGAGAAAATCACCTGTGTCTACTTGACACTCTTCCACGACAATGTTTCGTGTGATAATTATGCCAAGTGGGTGATTGCTATGCAAGAAGAGGATGAGTCTTTCCATAAAAACAAGACATGGGAGTTAGTCAAATCGCCAAAGAACAAGAAAATTGTTAGATGCAAATGGATCTTTAAGAGGAAGGAAGGAATTTCTGGCATTGAAAATGCCAAATACAAGGCACGATTGGTTGCAAAAGGCTACAATCAGGTTCAAGGAATTGACTTTGATGATGTTTTTTCACCTATTATTAAACATAGCTCTATTCGTGTCTTACTTGCATTAGTAGCTATGTACGATTTGGAATTAAGGGGAAAATATATGTGCAACAACCTGAAGGTTTTGAAGTTGAAGGAAAGAAAGACTATGCTTGTTTGTTGAAGAAGTCGTTGTATGGTTTAAAACAATCTCTTAGGCAGTGATCTAAACGATTTGACTCATTCATAATAAATCACAACTATTTTAGAAGTCAATATGATAGCTGTGTCTATTTTAGAAACTTGATGATGGCATATACATTTATCTATTGCTTTATGTTGATAATATGCTTATTGTTGCCAAGAACATTTATGAGATTAGTAGGTTGAAAGCTGAACTTAATAGTGAATTTGAGATGAAAGATTTGGGAGTAGTTAAGAAAATTTTGGGGATGGAAATTCAAAGAGATAGACTTGCAAGCAAACTTTACCTTACTCAAAAGAGTTTTATTGAGAAGATTTTAGAGCGTTTTGGTATGAAAGACACTAAACCTTTAAGTACTCCTCTTGTTGCTCATTTTAGGCTTTTAGCCGCTTTATCGCCAAAAACAAATGCAGTTTTTAAGTCCACGACACAAGTTTCTTATTCTAATACAGTTGGTAGTATGATGTATGCAATAATTTGCACATGTCCTGACATTTCACATGCTGTTAGTGTAGTAAGTAGATATATGTCTAATATAGGGAAAGAACATTGCCATACAATAAAATGGATTTTGAGATATTTACGTGGTACTACTAACTCCTGTTTGGAGTTTGGCAGGAGCAAGAATGGTATAGTTGATTTTGTGGACTTAGATTATACAGGTGATTTGGATAAAAAGAGATCAATCACTAGTTATGTATTTACACTTGGAAGCAGTGCCATCAGTTGGAAAACTATCTTGCAACCTATAGTTGCATTGTCCACTATAAAAGCAGAATACATGGCTACTACAGAGGCAATTAAGGAAGCTATTTGGTTATGAGTCTTATTCAGTGAATTGAATTCGAATCAACAAGTGACTGTTGTTCATTGTGATAGTCAAAGTGCTATCTATTTGACTAAAGATCAAAGGTTTCATGAAAGAATAAAGCACATTGATGTCAAGCACCACTTCGTTTAAGATATGATTTCGCAAGGAAATATTATCGTGAGGAAGATTGGTACTGTAGATAATCCGACAGACATGTTGACAAAGCCTCTACTTATGAGCAAGTTCAAGCATTGCTTGGACTTGATCGGAATACACAAATCATGATAAATAGCCCTAGATGGGCAATGGTAAAGATAATTGAAGGAGTTTTTCACAGAATCCCAATTTTAAACAAGTTGGAGATTTGATAGGTGTGTTTTGAAAATGTCAAAGTTGACAACTTTTTATTTGAAAGATAGTAGGCACCTCCCCCTTCTTTTACCAATGTTTGGTAACCAAACAAATCTTTGAATGTTTGTCAAATATTTGTTTTTTGACAAACGTTACATTCTTTTGTCTATCAAAGGATAGCCATTGTATTCTTAAAAAAAAAAGGGCAAATAGAGAGTGAATAACAAGGTGCAGGGAGAGTTGAGGTATTTTGAGAGAAGATATTATGAGTGAAATACTGTGATTTTTTTGTTGTAATTGGGACAAAAGGTTGAGGGAAAAATATTGAGTGTTTTGTAATTTTTCTTATTTTTTTCTTAATAAAATCTCTTTGATTGTCTTCCCCCGTTGATGTAACCCATCTCAAAGGGGTGAACCATGTAAATTTTTTGTGTCTTATTTTTCCCACATTTTTCTCTACTTGTTGCTCCATTACTCCATTTAATTTTCTCAAACAAAATTCTACGATCCTACACTCTTCACAACACCGAAATCACAGCCTGCAATGGTTTACAGAATTTAGTTGTCGGTTCGGAGAAAAAACTTGTAAATTTATCAGTTCTTGACTGTCCTGATCTGAAATTTATCCACAACAGGTCTTACATGTGTAGAGAGAAAGAGTTTGAGTGGAAAAAGAATTGTGTATATTTCATTAAGAAGTAAACACTATATATACAGAGAGTACAAGTGACGTTACAAAGATTTGAATTTAAAAATC
>JAOSBM010000003.1:30851570-30896131 GCA_027568955.1 Erythroxylum tenue
GCTTCATAGCTAGAATCAGAAAAAGACAATTTGTGAGATTTGCTAACACAACAGGTCTCACATAAAGAGGAATCACGCTTAGGAGAGGCAGATAGTTTATTCAAACTTAAAACTTTATTGACTGTCTTGGAACAAGCATGGCCTAATCTAGCTTGCCATGTAGACAAAGAAATGAAATTGCAAGCCGGAGACACACGATCGGTGGCTAAGCGATAGAGCCTATCTCTAATGTACCCCTGATGAAGTGGCTGCTTCGTTTTGCGGTCTTTAATCACAAAACAATCAGAAAAGAATTCAATGGAAACATCATTAGAGCGAGTAAACTGATGATGAACAAACAGCAAATTGAGGTTAGACTTCGGAACATGAAGAATATTGTGTAACGAAAAAGGACGAGAATTAAGAGATAGAGTATTCGAGCCTATACGAGAGATAGATAAGGTTTTACCATTGGTGAGAGTCACTTAATCAGGACCAGTATATTCAGAGTGAATGCCCAGAGTTTCCAGTTCAGAAGTTAAGTGATGGGTAGCTCCAGTATCAACGATCCACTGTGTGTCTGGGGCATGAGGAGAGGAGCTATAGTTGGCAGATGGTTTGGGGGTATAATCAGTGTATTTGGGGCTGGGGCATTGTTTGTTGGTGTGTCCTCGGCCTCGGCAATTATAACAAGTCGGAGTGAAAGGCTCGGTAGTGGAGGAAACAGTACGTCCACCGCCTGATTGGGATTGATAGCCAGTACGCCGATGCCCACGACCTCGTCCTCGTGAGCCACTGGTATTGGCTTGTCGACCAGCATAGTGGGCAACAGTAGGGGGATTGAGAGACTCATTGACATTTTTTAACTGCATTTCTTTAGAGAGAAGTAAGCCAAATAAATCATCAAATGAAATAGAAGTTAACCTTGCCTCTATATTTCGCGCAAAGGGGCGATCGGGGCCGAGACCACGCAAAATTTGATCAACAAGATCATCTTCAAAGATGCCAGCATCGAGTGCAGCAAGCTCAAACAAGCGCTTGGCACGATCCATATAAGTGACAATAGAGTCATTATCACGAGACAGGACGTGTAGAGCATTTTTGAGAGTGCAAACTTGGGCTCTAGAGCCCGAGGCATAAGTGGTCTGCAACCGAGACCAGGCAGCATGAGCAGTGGTGGCACCAACAACCTGCGATAAAACAGATTCTGACAGAGAACTAAGGATCCAGCTCAACACCATCTGATCCTTAATGTACCAAGTTTGATACTCCGGATTCGGGGCGTTTTCAACATCTTTGGGGGGAGATTTGGTGCCATCAAGATGATGAAATAGTTGATGACCATGAAGGATAGGGAGAAGCTGCGTTTTCCATAGCAGGTAATTGGAAGAAGTGAGTTTGATGGTGAGTTGGTTGTGAACAGATGGAAATGATAGGAGGGAGGGCGCAGAGGAGGAAGATGAAGCTGGTGTGATGGCCATGGAGAAAAAAAATACGAGAAACCAGAGGGAAAAGGAAAAAAAAATAGTGGTGTTTAAATCAATCACGGCTGCTCTGATACCATGTAGAGAGAAAGAGTTTGAGTGGCAAAAGAATTGTGTATATTTCATTAAGAAGTAAACACTATATATATAGAGAGTACAAGTGACGTTACAAAGATTTGAATTTAAAAATCAAAACTAAATCCTAACAGATAACAACAGATTGAATGGAAAAAGGCTAGGATTAAGGCTAGGATTGAGTTAACCGAGTCTTATCTTCAACATATTGAATTTTTAATATGGGAAGAGTGTAGAGTCCACTAACAAGAATTGGGTTTGGGTCAACCATTGTCCAAATAACTAGAACTAGTTGTTTGGATAGTTAACCCTTACCACTTATAAACCCTTTAATATTTTCATGGCTAGGCAATATGGGACACTCTAACACTCCCCCCTCAAGTGTAACTGGGGCTGAACATCCAGTTGTCACTTGAAATATACGCAGTGGTAACCAGACTGGGCCGCTGGGGCTGGACATCCAGACGGACAACCGGAAAATAATAATCCGAACCAAACCTGCTCTGATACCATATTGAATTTTTAATATGGGCAGAGTGTAGAGTCTACTAACAAGAATTGGGCTTGGGTCAACCATTGTCCAAATAACTAGAACTAGTTGTTTAGATCAGTGACGAAGTCAGGAATTTGTTTCAGGAAGGGCAATGTATATATATATTAATAATGGTAAACATTTATTCAATCCACCATGGGCAACGACATTCTTTTAAGGTGAGCAACCTCTATATATATATATATATATATATCTTTTTTTTAAAAAAAATTTGAGACATGCATGTGGCTTCGCCACTGGTTTAGATAGTTAACCCTTACCACTTATAAACCCTTTAACATTTTCATGTCTAGGCAATATGAGACACTCTAACACTAGTTCTAGTTATTTGGACAATGGTTGACCCAAGCTCAATTCTTGTTAGTGGACTCTACATTCTGCCCATATTAAAAATTCAATATGGTATTAGAGCAGGTTTGGTCCGGATTCTTAATTTCCCGGTTGTCCGTCTGGATGTCCAGTTCTAGCGGCCCGGTCCGGTTACCGCTGCATATATTTCAATTGACAACTGAATGTCCAGCCCCAGTTGCACTTGAGGGGGAGGGCGCAGAGGAGGAAGATGAAGCTGGTGTGGTGGCCATGGAGAAAAAAAAACGAGAAACCAGAGAGAAAAAGAAAAAAAATAGTGGTGTTTAAACCAATCACGGCTGCTCTGATACCATGTAGAGAGAGAGAGTTTGAGTGGCAAAAGAATTGTATATTTCATTAAGAAGTAAACACTATATATACAGAGAGTACAAGTGACGTTACAAAGATTTGAATTTAAAAATCAAAACTAAATCCTAACAGATAACAACAGATTGAATAGAAAAAGGCTAGGATTGAAGCTAGGATTGAGTTGACCGAGTCTTATCTTCAACAACATGCTCAAAACTTTCTGTTATCTGGGGATAATGCCATTGTTTTGGCCTCAAAATTACTTTAACCTGGCAGATGCTATGCCTGATTGCAGAGGACTTAGCAAAAATAGCTTAATCTATGTCTAGGACGTTGATCCTGTTCTGTTGACCATAAAGAATGTTGCAGTTCTTACTCTGAGTAAATGGACCTTCAAGGTAAGGTCTAGCAAGAACTCCTCTGTCATAGAGTAAATTTTCTTATTTTGACTTGGTCTATTGGAGTAATTAAATTCCCAATAATTCTTATAGCAGGCACTGATCTGTCCATCACTATCCACCTTTCATTTGGAATTCCAATTGTATAACCTGAAAGAACTGTGGTGGATTGATGACTCTGAAGAAATATTTGACATTGATACTTTAGTCTCATTTCTTATTAAATTATGCCCTTCATTGGAACAACTTTTCATCACTATAAGTATTTCACTTTTCAGTTAAACTTTTCAACTTTCAGTCATCGAATTGCTCTCACAGATAAAATTCAAAACTTTCCTAATCATATCTGTGAGATTGTCAGTTTTTTTTCCTAATATGATTGCCTTTTTTAATAAGATTTTTTTCACTCTTTATGTGCAGATTATGTTAGAACTTATCACCCGGAGAGCACAGCCAATTATTCAATACAAGTTGGTAGGACCGCAGAATTCAGACATTTAAAACTGATAAAATATTAAAATTGGAAGGTTTTAATGCAATCAAACAAATATAGACATATATTTGTAAACACAGTCTTTTCCTGTAGAGACATATACATAGCCACTAAGCAACTTGAAGATAATGTAAAGCGGATGAATAGCATATTTAGGCTTTTGAAAACACTCTCATTTCTATCATGTTACTATAAGCCAAATTGCAAGCGGAACAATATTCATAGATGAGATACAGATGGCCTCCCTCAATGCACGAGCCAAAGAGACGAACGAGGTTTGGATGTATAACCCTTGAAAGTCCTGCAACTTCCCTTTGGAAAGAATCACTAGAGTTATGCTGATATATGTGTTTGATGGCCACAACTTGGCCACAGGGCAAAACACCTTTGGAAGCCTCCCCTGTTGTAATCTTATCTTATCATTGCCGTAACTTATGGCATTCTCGATCTCTGCTATGGAAAATCTATAGAGGCTAGACCACAAAGTACTCTGTTTAGATCGAGTTACAGGTTTTAGGAACTTCTTCTTCTTCTTGTCTTAGCTAGGTATTGTATCAGAACAAGCACCATCATCAGTTCAAGGCTTGCTATAAGGATGGCAAGTACCATATTCACCACAAAACAGATCTTTTCAGAAAACGTAAGAAGCAATGTCAAGAACTGTTGGCTGCATTTTCTCATTATAATGAATGACATTTTTCCTTAATTTTTGAATTAATTATTAGGTTTTATACATATTTTACACACTAATTTGTTTAGTTCCCTTGAATATGCATTTATAATGGTTTATGTTTCATTTGTAAATGAAAAAAAAATGATAAGGAATATGACTTTGATTGAAAAAGACACAAAATTTTGTTGGGAATACTCATGTTAGGATTGTTGTTTGTTGCCAGAAAAAATGCCCAAAACGCAAGCCAGCAAGGAATTAATTTGGGGAGGATTTTAATTAGGACTAACAGGAGAAAAAAAAAACACAAAAGAGCAGTCCAACAGCAGCAAAACGACAGCACCATGGAGAGTCCAAAACGCAATCAGCTAGAGGCATCTAAGGGGAGGCGACAGCTCCAAAGGTGACACGACAAAAAGCATGCAAGCTCCATGACCCACCACTAAGGAGCAATTAAATTGTTAAAGAAGGCTACAGAAGAGTTACACAAGAGGGAACCACCACGCATGCAGAATAGAGGCGTGAACAGCTACATCTCCAAGAGCCCCACCAAACATCACGCTACAATTGGAGGCTTGAAGCATCAGGGGAGGATCATGCACGCAACCAAGGAGATTTGACGCAGCTGACCCACGAGGAGCAGACCCACAGAGGACGACGTACACACACAGAAATCACGCAAAAAAGCTCCAGCAAAGGGACACACGCCAACTCACGAAGAAAAAGTTACAAAGGGGGGAGTGATATATGGGAGTCAAGGTGCGGCAGCTGGAGGAACCCCACCAAGAAAATGACGCTGACCCACCACTGAGAGGAATTGGAGGCGTGGACAAAGAGGGGAGACCCACACCAGTGAAAAACGTGACAGAAAAAGTAAGATACTCACCATTTTTTACAACTCTCGAACACTCACGCTATTTTGAATTTTTATTACACACAAACTCTTTCCACGAAGAGAATCGAAGCATCTGTTGGCAACAACTAATTGAAGAGCTGGTGGAGACAAAGAAAAAAAAGAAACGTGGGCAGCTGGAGAACGTCACACGTAGGAGATAGCACTAGGAGCATTGAGGTTACACCACATACTCTCCAACGTTGGCAGCTGGTTGGTGAAACAACGTGAGCTTGGTGAAGAGAAGGGACCACGGCAACGCATACACCAATAACTAGCTACACGGTGAACACCAGCTGGGAAGGCTTGACGCACCAGTAGGAACTCCAGCAGACGCACAACAGGGGGCAGAAATAAGGGTGACGTAAAAAAAAGGGGATATCAAACTCATTCATCCTCTGTTTTGTTATTTGATTTTTCTAATGCTGTTTGCTGATTTTAATTGCTGTGTTTTTCATCTTATCATGATTGAGTAGTTTCCTCAAAGCTTTAAGATTGGGCTGAAGCTTTTAGCTAATTTTATGGATTAAATACCGGTTGATTTATATGTATGAATTTTTGGTTTTGATTTCTCTTATTTGAGATTAATTTTGCTGGTATTGTGTTTAGCCAACCATTACTTGACGTTAGTTGTTAATTGAAGAACCGATAGGTGAAAATTGATAACAAAACTCCAAACAGGGAACTTATAAATTTCAGATTTAGATATAAACTGAATTTATGAGAAAAAATCAGGTTAGCAAAGAACTTAATGGGTTATGCTTGATTGCTAGTTTATGATAGTAGATTAGGATTATTGCATAACACTCATTTGATACCTTGGAAAAGGATCTAAGAAACTCTAGGCTCAACCTTCTATCAACTAAAATTCACCTTTTAAATTGATCCAGGTAAAGTCCATAGAAAACGCTAAAAGTGGAACCATCCTTGAAGTTTACCACATTTCATTCGGAGAAACTCCTACAAATATTCGCATTTTTGTTTAGCATTGATTTTATTATTTTTGATAGCTAATTTTCTTATTTTAATTCCCCATTCTTACACAACTGTTTAGTCCAATTAATTGAGTGATCCAAGCTTAGTATTTACACAATTACTCCCTGTAGGACGATATTATGCTATACTACTTGAGACCCGTGAACTTACGGAGTTACATCAAGAACTCAAACTCCGAAACAAATCTAGCAGTATCAGTGACAAAATTATAAAGACAAAGAACCAGTCCAATCGATCAACAGTTTAATTATGCAAGACAGAATTCTGGTGATTCCTGCAAATTCAGAATGAAAACTCTTCAATGCTAGATTTGCCACTGGATATCCTTGGCTTTAGCTTCCGAGCATCCACCATTTCTTCTTCTTCCTAGTATCCATCAGAGGTAGCTCTGGAGAACAAATGAGACGATAACAATAAGAAACTACAAACTGGAAAGTATTCATGCTCTCTGTCGAGAAACGAATCGAAAGTTTGGAAGTATGTTCGATCATAGCAACATATGCAAAGCTCATAAAATGAGAGAACACAGATTTCATGCTTGTGATATGCCATGAGGTAAGTATCTCATTCATTTCAAAACTAATCAGATGCATATTCACTCCCATAATGTTTTACCTCCTTTAGGATATATTGAATTATAGTGCACCTCTGCCCAAGAGCTCAAGAAAATAACTGCATGTAAAGCATCCATTATTAGATAGAATCTTTGTTGGTATGAGACTAGGAAAGATGATCGACTGAAATTTTGGCTTTCCTTTTGTTATAAATCACTTGGAAGAACAAAAATCTAAAAAGGGGATCGGAAAATCGTTCTTGTAACCTTATCTCCTTCATACTTTTGAGAGTTTGGAAAGATCTCAATGTAACATGTATCCTTGAATGATGTTATAACAAATATCTTTATTCGATCCTATAGTTAGGTGGCAAGGTGCATTAGTCCTCAATGCAAAATGCTTCCAAATAAGAAAGAGCAGAACAAAACTGGCACAAAAGCTTACATAAATTTAAAAGTTAGACTCAAGAACGTAACTTTTATATATTCCAATAAGCAAATATGAACAGAGAAACATAGAGAAATTCGGTAAAACTAAAAGGAAATATTGAAAGATTAGAAATTGCTCATACAGAATCTGCAGCAGCTTGTAATGTGACATAATCACCTTATTCACCACTCCTAATATCAACCACATAATAAACAGAGTAAACATGGATTCATTCAGAAAGCTTTTGGAGGTAAACAAAGAAAAAATTGGAGCAACAAACTTGTTCATTTTCTTCAAATATTCACTGAAATCCGTTGAAACATAACCCACATTCATGTCTTGGTGAGACCTGAGCGGATACGATGAGGATACAGATTAGAAATTTTCAATTTTAGTCTAACATATAGGCATAGTATCAGTTCATTAAAACACTTTTATAGTAACTCATTCGGATGTCAACTAACCTGATTAACTACTTGTTCTTGAACATGTTTGTGGTATTCAGGAGATCGGTAAAGTCGATTCGATGAACTGAAATTTGAGAAAGAGGATAACAACATGGAATAGTAACCAAAAGAAGTGAGCTACTGATAAGAAAATAGGTCTTTAAAATTCAAAAGAAAACAAACCTGACACTTACCATATCCTTCAATTTTGTTCTCAAACAGATCATATACTTTCAGCCTGAAAAACAAACAACACATCATTGTTTGGAAGTCAGGTTTAAACCAACAATATGTTTCCAATTTCACCAATAAGAGAAAAAAGTTACAAGTACTTTTGGATTATATATTTGTTTGAAAAACTTATAATAGTAATCATAAATTATGCAAAGTTTAGGCATTTTTGCATAATTTAATAAATTGTTTAAAGTTTAGAAAAAATGCATAGGAAGAACCAGTATGAGACCTGTCTAGTAGCCTTTGATGAGAAGAGACCTCTTCATCTTCTGATGGCATATATCAAATCAGCCTAGATAAACAGAAGTAGCCCACTATAAGCAATGAATCATGCTCAACACATTACCGGAATCATGGCATTCTCCACCAGAAGGACGAAGCCATTGCTGGTGTGGTTAAGAACCAAATCTGGAGAAACATCATGGAACGCTGCTTCTTCAGCAGGAGCAACGCGGGAAATTCTTTTTATCTTATATATATTCATAAAAGTTTCAAATTTGGAATTCCAAAATTCATATAATAGATTTAATAACTTCTCTTGTCCACAACTTTTGTTGGAACTCAGAACAGAGAAACATGTATAGCTCACCTAATTGAAGCATTGAACTTGAATTAATTTCATTCAACTTCTTCTATCTTCAACCTCTTTTCGAGCATATAGTGGAATGACCCCGCACCTGTGACTGATCTTTTCAACTTGGACACTCCTAAATTTGGAAAGTCAAATGTTCCATAGAATTCATCCTCATCGTTTTGGGCATATAGTGGAATAACCCCACACTCCTTTATTATTGCATTCTTTACTGTTGTGAACTTAAAAAACGCTACATCCTCTTCAAAGTTACCGTGTCTACGTACCCATTGACAAAATCTTGGAGGATTAACGAAGACTACCATATGCTCTTTATCTACTCTTCCCATGTAATATTCTTCGAAATTATTAGAGGAAAAATGGTAATTGTCTCCAAAATAGCAATCATATCTAAAACTACCATTATACTGCTGCTTATCAAGGCACAGATAGAAAGCAAATCTCAGAAAAAGATTATTAAACCAATGAGAAGGAAGGTGGATTTGAATGGAATCACCCATGTTTTGATACTTCACCCACTCTGGTATTCTCCTTCCTGAATAGATCATTTTAAATTTTGCCTGAACAACAGAAATTTCTATTTAAATTAATGATTATACAAACCCAGATAAAGAAAGAGAGAAAGACAAAGAATTACTTACTATTGATTCCTGCATTTGACTTCTTGTATAATTCCTCAAGAGTGCATTTACTACTTCCTGACATTTATCTTCATCCAACTTCAAGCAATTCGATAAATTGAAGAAGTAGTCAGCCATTTGTGAGTCAAGAGGTAGTTGTTTAAGGGTCCATATTTCTTTTAATGACCTACAATTTTCGGCAAAAATTTTGCTGATATTTGGTGGGAGTTCCGGTAAGAATAGAAGCTTTTCGCAATTGTTTATTTCAAGAACTTCCAGTTGTGAAAGTCGTTTAAAGGTAGCAGGGATTCTGTCAAAGTCATTTTCACTCAAATCTAGAGAATCTGCAAAAGATAGAAAGCTCAAGTCCTCAGGCAATTCCCTCAAATTACAGTTAGAAAGGTTTAAACTTCCTGCCCAGAACCTGTCTTTTGAAAAACAATTTTCAAAACTTTTTGGATAGAAAGCAAGCTCTGAGCAGCCTCTCATATCCATATTGCACCTCTGATTGCAATTGCCAATAAATGATGGCAGCTTCTGCATAGCTGTCTCCATTAGGCCAAGAATCATTATCCGACTCATAGGCTCTATGATTTCAGGAAGCATCTTAAAGCGTGAGCATCCACTCAGATCAAGATTCCAGAGAGATGTTAGCTTGCTAAAAAAGTTGCTTGGAAGGCTTTCAAGCTCTTTACAATCTCTCATATATAAGTGCTCTAATTTGCTTAGGAGTTCAACTGATGATGAAGGTACCTGTTTTATAGCAGTCCCGCTTAAATTTAACTCCTTTATGTTGATCGAAATTTCTGGAAATGTATCCAAATTTGAACAATCGCAAAGATTAAGAACTTCGAGAGCTTCTAGAAATCCACTTCTACCGTTGGGAAGATGAGTTATGCTTTTGTTCTGTACTAAACTTAGGGACGTTAATCTCCGAAAACCATTAACAATCCCATATTTAACTTGAGATAATAAGGAATCTTCCTACAATTAACAAAAATAACAAAAGGATTAATTAATCCAATCTAATATTAATTACAATTTTTAATATAGTAAATTTATAAGTTGTTTAGTAATATAAAATTTTCATACCTTGGCTCTGCTCCATAATTGTTTGATGTTGCTCTTTGGTAATTGAAGTACCACAAGATTCTTTGGTTGAGAATTAGGTGGGAAAGATTCTAATGGATACTTATCCCACCTAAGGTACTGTAAAGAATTAGGAAGATAATCAAGACCTTGAGCGAGATGTAGATTACTTTTTCCATAAAAATTGAGAAATCTAAGGTTAGGTATCTTCATAAACACTCGTGGATTTAAATTCATCTCTCTTATCTTTGATAAGTCCAAAGTGATGGTTTCCACAGCTTCAACCTCCTAACAAAAGACACCCGAAATATATATAGATAAGTTATTATGACAAGAAATAATTTTTCTCAATAAATTAGGAATTGTAAAAGACTATTAATAGTAGATAATATTTTTTTAAATATCTTACCTTATTTCCCACAAATATTTCATAAATATCTTGAGGATCCCATAATCTACTACGTTGGTATGAATACTTAGCTTCTTGTCGAACGATTTCCTTTCCCATTTCTTGTAACAAATCATGCATGTTTAACCAATCTTTTGAATCAATAAGGCACTTGTCTGCAAGAACACTTAATGTAATGTCAATGTCGAACCCATTGCTTTTGTATATTTTCTTCAAAATATCTTCCGTAACATGTATTTGCCCCGCAAAAAAACATGCAATGTCAAGAAAGATATCTTTCTCCACTCTAGTTAAGTCATTGTAACTAATTTGTAGCACTTGTTGGATATCTTTATTTTGAACTTTTGACAATTGAGTCAATGCACTTTCCCACTCCTCATGATTTTTCCCATTTAGGGCAGAACCTAAAACTTTCAAAGCCAAAGGATTGCCTTGTGCATATTTCACAATCGATTTTGACAAAGATACATAATCATCTCTTGGATAATTTTGCTTGAAGGCCCTTTTATTGAAAAGTTGGAGGGCTTCATCATAATTCAATAGTTTAACTTCATATATAAAATCAGCCCTCCCTTCAAATACTTGCTTATCTCTACTAGTAATAAGAATCATGCTTTCTGAACCGAACCAACACGGATCTCCAATCAAAGACTCTATTTGTTGTGGATTATTCACATCATCAAGAACAATTAACATCTTCTTACGACCAAGTCTTTTTATTAAAAATGGTCCAGGACCAGCACTGAATGTATATCTTTTGGAATCTTTTTCACCCAATGCTTTTGAAATGAGCTCTTCCTGTAACTTCTCAATGCCACCAACTTTTACATTTTGTCTCACATTACGTACAAAGCAACAGCCTTGAAATTGTCGGGACATATTATGATATATGACTTTGGCCGTAGTAGTTTTACCAACACCGCCCATCCCCCAAATTCCTAAAATATGAGTCTCGGATGGGTTAATTGTCAATACTTCTTTTATTTCCTTAATGCGCCAGTCCATTCCAACTAAGTGCTCAAAATCATCACATGGCATGGATTGGTTCAGTTTTTCTAAAATGTCTTCAACGATTTTGTTAAGAAGCAAATCATCATTCCTGTAAATTATAAAACACAATTTAAATGAATGAAAAGCAAATGACCCCTTTAGTTGGAATTACCATGCAACCTAAAACATACCTGAACTCCTTAGAATCAAACCCAGATAGATTTGCAGCTTTGGTCAAGGCATCCCTCCACCGTGGAATCTTGTGCGCGTTCATGGGATTTTGCTCGTGTTTAACAAAAGCTGCTGCAACATCATGGGACTGCTTTCTTAAATGGGATGGATCTACGTCATAAAAGACAGGAACGACAATCTGTCCATGGGTTTGATGACATTCGATGACCTTTGCAAGCTCATCAAGGCACCAAGTGGAAGATGCATAGTTTTTGGAGAAAACAATAACAGCAACTGTTGAATCTTGGATTGCTTGGGGAAGTAACAGTGCAATTTCTTCTCCTCTTTTGAGTCCCTCGTCGTCAAAGAAGGTTATGAGATCCTTTCGGCACAAAGCAGCATAGAGATGACTGGTGAAATTGCGACGGGTGTCTTCACCTCTGAAGTTCAAGAAGACATCGTACTTCAATGGGTGAGAAGCCAAAGAAGAAGAAGTAGAGGAAGAAGCCATTATTGTTGAAGGAAGAGGGTGGAAGCTTTCTAATAATGGAAAGTGGGATTCGTAAGCTTAAATGCATTATTGAAGCGTCTTAATAAAGCATTGTTTTGTTGATTGTGAAGCTTCCATGAACTTTCTCTTAATTCGTTTTTTACGTTTTTGAAGATGTGGGAATCTTTGGTTATATTAATTATTGGTTTACTAATATGGCCAGCATGTTACCTCTTCCAAAGTATTCATTAATCAAACACAGATGAGGGATAGGCATGTTATTAAAGTATGAGTAGCAAACGTAATCAATCACTTTACGTTATACAACATATTTATTCTTTCCTTATACTATATGCAAGTTGATGTAATGCATAATGTTCAACTCCTTTTTAGGGTTAATTTAATCAAATTATAAAGAGTCTCCATGTGCTCTTCAAACTGAATGTGAGATCAGTAAACGTTTGAAGAAGTCAGTCGCTTAATAAAACAATACAAGCAAGGGTGTCCTACAGTTCACGATGAGCAAGCAGATGGGTGGTATTATTATATGCAATCCTAAATAAAACCATGTGGTGTCACTATCGAGCAACAGGACCAGTTAAAGCGGTGCCGCCCAATTTTCAAAATCTTCATTAGTTCAGTCCTAAGCCTCACCATTGACTATTTTCAGAATTCCAAAGAGGCTGGGTCTGGCAACATTTAATTATTACAAGCCATTTTCTTTTCTTCTCTAGCTTGTCTTCCCTCTTTGTCTTACTGTATCTAACTTTCAGCTTTTATATTACTATCTCATTTTTATTTTTTTGGTCAATATTATCCTTTCGAGACGGCGATTTCTATGACGAGTGAACAGAGAGCTTATCTCTCTGTAAACTTGGTCAGGATCCAATCAATTTTTGAGTGGCTCAAGTCTAATTGAGCTCAAAGTGGCGCTGTAAACATTTTGGTAATGTTGTCACGTGCAATTAAATTGATACTAACTCTAATAATAATATATATAGTTGGTGAAGAGTTAATATCGTTCTCACGAGAAATCTATTGGTAAGTGTTTTACTAGTTGAAACTAAAACATTTTTAGGAGGGGGGTTTAAATAACGTGATTTTAAGGAATTAAAATTGACGATAATTAGAAATAAACAAAAATAATCAAATCTGGAAAACTAATGGACAAACTTGAGCTTCGGTTCACCTACGCTATCAAATTAGTATAGATCATCGATACAAATTTAAATTAACTTCATTAACAAATACTAATTGAAGAGTTTCTCTCTTAGGGTTAAATGAATAGAAACATGTATTCTAATCATTCTTATTAACCAACAACTTAGATATGATCTTAAGTTTAATTAATTAATAGCTTTAAGAACTAAGAGACTTAACGAGCAAGACAATACACATGCGATATGTATTTAATCTAGATAAATATCTTTATTGAAATTTCCAATCTCTAATGTGTAAAAGATGGTAGTCCTATTTGCCACTTTTAATTAGCAAAACTGAACGCCTCCTATTAATCTGGCTGTAAATTAAATCAATCAATTCCTAGTCGTGTAGCCTAGAGATCAATTAATTTTATGTAAATTATTATATGATAGTCTTGTGTCATGATTCTCGTGTCTCTTTCTTATTTTATTTAACGAGTCAATTTTGACTTAGTTGGATTTCAAACAATCTCGGGTTTAAAGGCCAACCTAAAAGATCCCATGACCGACTCTTACCGCCCAAATGATATCGTAAGTCGTATAGTTTTAAGTCAAATTGGAATCACTTGGAGCGGGTCTTGCCAAGTTCGAGCAGCCTCTGATTCGACCTATTGTGAAACTTTTTCATACACCAGTCGACTTGATTTGATCAAGTTAGAATTTATTTGTGCATTCTTCAGTACCACTCAGTAAGCAGTTCTCTACTTCAGTTTAGACATTTCAGGATGGTTTTAATGCAATCAAACAAATATAGACATATATTTGTAAACACAGTCTTTTCCTGTAGTGACATATACATAGCTACTAAGCAACTTGAAGATAATGTAAAGCGGATGAATAGCATATTTAGGCTTTTGAACAGAGTCTCATTTCTATCCTGTTTTATAAGCCAAATTGCCAGCGGAACAATATTTATAGATGAGATACAGATGGCCTCCCTCAATGCAGGAGCCATAGAGACGAACGAGGTTTGGATAAAGTCCTGCAACTTCCCATTGGATAGAACCACTAGAGAGTTATGCTGATATATGTGATTGATGGCCACAACTTGGCCACAGGGCAAAACACCTTTGTAAGCCTCCCCTGTTGTCATCTTATCTTATCATTGCCATAACTTGTGGCATTCCCGATCTCTGCTATGGAAAATCTATAGAGGCTAGACCACAAAGTACTCACTTTAGATCGAGTTACAGGTTTTAGGAACTTCTTCTTCTTCTTGTCTCAGCCAGGCATTGTATCAGAACAAGCACCAGCATCAGTTCAATGCTTGCTATAAAGACAAGTACCATATTCACCACAAAACAGATCTTTTCAGAAAACTTAAGAAGCAATGTCAAGAACTCAAACTCTGAAACAAATCTAGCAGTATCAGTGACGAAATTATGAAGACAGAGAACCAGTCCCATCGATCAACAGCTTAATCGTGCAAGACAGAATTCTGGTGATTCCTGCAAATTGAGAATGAAAACTCTTAAATGCTAGAATTGCCACTAGATATCCTTGGCTTTAGCTTCCAAGCATCCACCATTTCTTCTTCTTCCTAGTATCCATCGGAGGTAGCTCTGGAAAACAAATATGAGACAAGGACAACAAGAAACTCGAAAGCTGGAAAGTATTCATGCACTCTGTCCAGAAATGAATCAGAACTTTGGAACTGCATTCGATCATAGCAACATATGCAAAGCTCATAATATGGGAGAAAACAGAGATTTCATGCTTCATGACATGCCATGAGGCAAGTATCTATCTCATTCATTTCAAAACTGATCCGATACATATTCAGTCCCAAAATGTTTACCGCCTTCAGGATATATTTATAGTCTCAAATCATTTTCTTCCAACTTTTGAGAGTGTGTTAAGATCTCAATTTAACATGTATCCCTGAATGATGTTATAACAAATATCTTTATTCCATACTACAGTTATGTGGCAAGATGCATTAGTTCTTGGTTCAGCCTGATTCTGTTGAGGCTGGATACTGTTGCTTGGATCCATTGTTTCGGTAGGTTTGAGCTTGGGAGTATCTGCAAAACAATAAGACACGCCGGAGGTTGATCGCCGACAGGCCCCTCCGACGCTCAAGTTAGGCTTTTGGTAAAGGTATTGGGCAGCTAAGAACAAAGAAAATCAAGATATTAGTATCGTACCTGAATCATGGCAAAGTAGTACCTTATATAAGGGATAGCTGCTAGATTTAGGTTTTTACGTAGGTCTTCACGTATGCATGGAAGGTTGTCACCTACGACTGGGCTGTCGTTGCTTGGACCTGGGCCTGGGCCTGACATTGCCGACCTAACCATAAGCCCCCTACTCCTCGAGTCTGATCATAGAGAAGGGTCGAAGAAGTACTTTAGGATCGTACGGCTCGTCTTCATGGCATCCCGTGACGAGGCCGGTCGATCGGAGATCGATGTCCTATGCGCAATAGCTCCTGCTATGACAGAAAATCGAACGGGCTTTTATGCCTAGAGCGCGATAGTTCGGGCTGGGATGGAACGATCAGTTGACTCGTGCTAGAGCTGGGCGATCGATTGACTCGGGTTTGCAGCAGGGCGATCGATCGGACGTCGATGTCTAGTCGTAACGTTAGGTATAATTATTACTTGACGATACGTATCTTCTGAGTGCCGTTCAAAATTTGAAGCGATGCGTCTTTTTAACTACCGCGCAGCTGTCATGCGTTGTCATACGCTGTCACGCGTGTCCTTTCAACTGTCACGCCCCTTCGGGTCTCTGGTAACCCTAACGTTCCCCACAGCTCAGATCGATCCACACGTCCTTCTTCGGCTAGGATTTCGTCATGCGTCCAACGTTGATTGGTACGCTCGATCGGATTTTTACTATAAATGTCCAGAATCAACACCTTTCTCTGCTTCCTGCGTATTCGATTCTCCGATCTCTGCTTTCTTGACTCTTTGTCTTTCTGTTTGCAGTCACCGGAATTATTTGTTTTCCACCAACGTGTTCTGACTTATTCCTATCCCTTCTTTTTTTTTAATTTCTCGAATGCCCTCTCGATCCATTTCCAGCCCTGGTCTCCACCTCTGCAGAAAAACCGACTGATCCCCTATATGCCAAGGACCATATTCGACAATGTCTTGTCAATTACAGCCACCCTCAAACTTAAACAGGAAAGTCCCATCCTCACGAAGTAACACCCTTTCCAATCCCGTGTGACTCCATCTGGATTTTGCCGATGCGTTTACCATTGGAAACACTGGTCTTTTATTCCAAAAGAATCCAACGAGGACTGAAGACCACTTGTTAACACCTACCTCTAGCAGTTCCTTAGGCAGACAAATAACATCATCTTTCATAACGTCAGTGAAGTGCTTAAGAGATACTTTGTTTGGAGTGGGAAGAAATTTTTTCTTCCCGGCTCCCTTGGCCGCTATTACATTCTCTTGGTTCTGCTTTTGACCCGAGATTTCAGAGTTTTTGGCTTTTGATAGAACGAGTTCTCTAGTTAGTGCTCTGTGGAGAAAGAAAATGGAGAGTGGAGAAACCTCCGGTCTGAAGGAAGATTTCCCAGCACTAACTAGGACGGGCAAGCTCGCGGCAGACGGAGCCTAGGAAAAAGGGCTGGAGCAAAAAGAGAAAGGCAGGATATTTGGTGATGATCTTCTATCATGTCCCATGCTTTCTTAGAGTCTTGCTCTTGCATAACTAGTACGTTAAGTGAC
Organism: Erythroxylum tenue; assembly: GCA_027568955.1. Lineage (NCBI taxonomy): Eukaryota > Viridiplantae > Streptophyta > Magnoliopsida > Malpighiales > Erythroxylaceae > Erythroxylum > Erythroxylum tenue. The sequence continues at coordinate 30,868,677 of JAOSBM010000003.1, forward strand.
TGATGCATAAAGACGACAGGAAACAGGTCAGCTCCGGATTGACCGAGGATTACGTGAGCTCGGGACAAGAGGTTGGCTCAGATAATCTAAAGGCTGAGTTCTACCATAAAAGGATTTACTCAAGAAATGGTTCAGCTTTAGATTTAATTGGATATTACAGGATATCTGACATTTTTCGTAACCTTTTCGTTCCTAAGTAACTAAAAAAGGACATGCTTCTTAGATGAAGATGAAACCAGAAGGAAACGTGTATATTCCCAAATTCAATATCCCTAGGTCTTGAAGGATTCTGATCTCATGCACCTCTATGATGACTAAAAGTTTCATACCTTGTAATGACAAGAATCGACCCAAACTGTACAAACATTTTGAACATTGCGAAGTTTCAATTGGCTTATTAATGCCCTCAAATAGTCGAGGAAATTAGCAACAGTTCAGAATCATCTAATCTTTCATGTTTCACTCTGCCTCTAATTGGTTTATCTTTTCTTATTGGCATCCCATGATTTGGCAATGTCATCATCAATGGTTGTATAAACAGCCCGTAATTTCAATGATAAGCTGCAAGAAGGTAAAATGTTCACCGCAAAGATAAAAACTTCTGATTATATAGTTAGAACTAGTGAAATAGATAAGCCTCTTGCAATCTTGTCCTCTTACATTACATCAGTCTATTACATTTGCAACCGCCGGAAAAGTTGACCCAGCATGGACGTCATGCTTTACTGAGCCATCACTTCGCATGAATCGTAATGTCAAAAGTCAAAATTGCCAAAAATACAAACCTATAAAGAACCATTGAAGACGAAACAATTATAAGAACAAAGCAATACAACCTACTTTCTTTTACCCTTATTTCGTTTAGACGAAACAACCATCCATCCCTCATCAAATTGAGCTTCCTTAGCCTTGGGCTTGTCAACTGGCAAATTCACTAGAGGTGTTCTTGACTGTTGCTCAGGTGCATCCACCACCATGTTTGATCCATCATCTCTAACACTGACATTTTCTTCGTCGTCATGTTCCTCCTCCTCATCATCATCTCCTACAATCTAGTACAGAATATAAAACACACGTTCATTAGACAAATATACTTCTAAATTCTCCTATACTACATCGCAAAGTACACAATGACGATGCTTCTTAATAACCCAAATTTTCAAATCTTTCATGGAAGAAACTAGTTATTCAAGCATCAACCTTGAGAGCTTTCCTTAACAGGAAGTGTCAAGACATAATCACAGAAAATACTTCAATCAATGTCAACAACAAAATTCGTAAAAGGATTCTTACAAGAGTATGCACTAAATATTGCATAATGATATTTTCCATTCTACACTGTGGTTCATTGATCATACAAACTGTATTGCTTACCCATTCATTACTAAAGTTCAGAAACATTTTCAGAATCTAATATTATGACTGCTTCAGCAAGTCCTTGTACTATAGAATTTCAACCCCTCAACATTGAATGCAAGCAGTTCGTATAAATGAGATCCAACATCTCTACATCCTATCTTTATAAAAAAAAAAAAAAGAAAGAAAGAAAACAGCCATGCGAGCTTGGATGCTAAATCTTCTGTCAGACTTCAGGCTGAATGCTGTAAGTAAAGGAAGACAAGGGAGAGCCCAACTTTTGGTGTGTAGATTCTAACAGCCACCATACACAAAAAGGTTAACAGAGCATAATTATTCAAGTTCAAGGATTTATCATGACTATGACTAACCTGTAAATTCATTGTAGGAGGGTAATTTTTTAACAGCCACTCATAAACAAAAATTATAGTAAAAATTTTACCACGCACAGGACTAGCCTATGCATCAAATGTATAGGGTCAAGTAAGCTTGCAATAAAATTTTTTCGATAGCACGAAAATTTCAAACACTAAAAAGAAAACCACCTTTCTTATGTGTTGGTGAACTTCAGCTCCAGTTCTTGTCTGTCTCAACTCCTCAATACCGCTATAATTACCTTCTAAACACTCTTCATGTAGAATCATCAACTTTTCTGCTACCTGAAGTATCATTGAGACACAGAACCATATTTACACAAGTGGAAGTAGCAAAAACTGCCTGCACCAGAGTGGAACATCACATTTTAAATATTGTTAAGAAAAAGTCATACCTCCTCAATGCTGCCATCCTCTGTCATGACATTAAGAGATAGCATGCCTTCATCAAGGATGTTTTCTAGATCATCAATATAAAGTGGTTCTGTTTGAAGAAATCGAACAAAAAAATAGTTTATTTGAAGAAGATACATGGGAATCAGAATTCAAAGACGCAAAGTCAATCGACAACAACTAATAAACCAACAATCTCCAGTGGCACAAAGGGGAAAAGAACCCTAATTTAAAGGCACAAATCAAATAGCTTAGTCATCCAAATTCAGAAATTTTTGACACCATACGAATCAAAATCATCAAACAAGAAAAACACAGTCAAAAAGCTAAAAGATAAGACTTTTACATTAAAACCCAAATTAAAAAGATAAATAAAAATACTGAGAATGTGAAAAAACCTTTAGAGCAAGTGAACCATGAGAAGATGTCAGAAACAAGCTGATCGGCAAGGCGGTTAGACGAAGGGCCAGCCCACTCATTCTCGATTGCAAGCTGCAAAGCAGACCATCGGGAGAGAACAAGAAAAATGGCTTCCCTCAATTGACCTTCTGATTCCGCCGTCAGCTTCTTACTTAGGCTGCTTCCACCACCGATAGCCTCCATCTCTCTCTGTCTGCTCGTTGCGTCTATATAGTGTTAGCGATGAAGTTTCTCCGAAAACGCCTAACTCATCACCTGTTATAGACGTTTAGTACACTATCTACTTATAAAAGTTTGGTTTTTTTTTTTCTATAGTAAAAGAAATAGAACACCCTTAAACTTAAAAAAAAAACAGTATTTATTTTTAAAATTTAAAATAAAATCCTTTTAATTTTTATTTTAAAAAAACCTAAAATATTAGTTTAAAATATGGATGAAATACTCAAATATTAGGCATTAATTAATCAAATATTATTAATATGATAATTTAATAAAAACTTCACCGTAATTAATTAAATTCAACTTAAATTGATAACCATAAGTTTGCGTATTTAGATCTCTAGAAAATAGAATAATGGCAAGAAGATGGTACCTTAAATCAACTAACTAGTTTTACTGCTCCAACCTTATTTTAATCTATCTCATCTACACATTTATGTAAGACCTCGCATAAATGTATGGATGAGATAAATTAGAACAGGCTAAAAACTCACATAAATATGTGAATAAGATAAATTAGAATAGGGTTGGATTAATAAAACTGATACAAGTGATCTGTTTAGTCCCAAAAACAGGGAGCCACCTTCAATTATTGCTTATATCCTTTTACAACCAGTCTAGCTTTAAACTTGTCAACATCTCCGTTATTAACTCCAATGGCCTTTTTTTCCTTTGGGCAAATTAATCAGCTCCCAAGTTTTAATTTTTTCTCAATACCTTTTATCTCATCAGCCATTGCTTTCTGCCATTTCTCCTCTTTTACCGCTTGTTTAAATGAAACAGGATCAGACTGCAAACAAATCGAACTGTGAAATATGCTCAGAATCAACATTAGGAAAACCTTTTACCTCGTAATCTTCCATCCAAGTAGGCCTCATTTTAGTACGTTGAGGCCTAGAGGATGTTGCATCAATGATGTGGAGTATCAATTTCAGTTGCTACCACTTCTGCACAATCTTCTTGTTGCTGCAATTCAATTTCATCATCATCAGGAATAAAAATTCTTGGAGCATCTTTTGAGGACGACCAAGGCCATAACTCTTCTCTATCAAAAACATCACAACTGATAATTAGCTTTCTTGTTATAGGATTGAACAGCTTATAAGCATTTGATTCTTCGCTAACTCTCCAGAAAATACATTTCTTCCCCTTTTCATCAAGTTTTGTCCTCTTCTAGTTCGGCACATGCACATAAGCTATACTCTTGAAAACTCTAAAATAGTGCATAGTTGGTTGCACTCCACTCCATGCTTCTTCCAGAGTTCTATTAAGAGCTCTGCAAGGGCTTCTATTCAGCATATGAACATTTCATGCCCCAGCTTTTGGCCAAAATGATCTTGGTATAGAACTTCTCCTCAAAATGCTCCTTGCCATGTTGAGAATGGTTCTATTCTTTCTTTCGGACACTCCATTTTATTGTGGAGTATAGGGGACTATCAGCTCTCTTTTGATACCTACATCCTGACACGATGCTGCAAACTAGTTCCAGTTAAATTATCCTCCTCTATATGATTTCACCGTTTGAATGGACTTGCCCGATTCCTTCTCAACCAGCTGCTTGAATTTCTTAAACATCTCTAATGAAATAATGTTTTAACTCCATTAGTTGTAGGTATAATCGGGCCACAAATGTCAATATGAACTAGTTCCAATAATTGATTTGCTCTCCAGTTGTTACTTTTAGGAAATGAATCCAGATGCTGTTTGCTGAGTATGCATTCCTCAGTCTCACACACCTTTGCTGGTTAACTCAGCTTGGGAAGACCCTTCACCAGCTCCTTCCGGTACAACAATTGCAATCCACCAAAGTGCAAGTGACCAAACCTATAATGTCACAACTAAGCTATTTCCTCCTACCTTGCTGATAAGCAATTCAACTTCAGCCTTTGTGGGTCATTTTTGCATTCACAATCAGATCATGTTCATCATCTCGGACTTGACAATGACCATTCTTAATCAAGATCTCATAGCTCTTTTCTTGTAATTGCCGAATACTAAGCAAGTTTGACTTCAAATCTGGCACAAAAAGCACACAAAAAAATGCTGAATTTGGTTAGTTTTAGTTTTTATACTAACCTTTCCTTTGCCTTTCGTAGCAACAATTGAGTTGTCCTCAAATTTGATGGTGTCTTAAAAGGACTCATCAAGCTCAAAGAAAGCTTCTTTGTCTCCACATATATGATTACTGCAACCTGTATCTAAGTACCAGAAATTTTTAGCATCATTGTCCTTCACTTGACAAGCAATCAATAAGGAGATTTCTGATTCTTTATGTTCTTGTTCTAACTTCCAAGTGTGAAATATTTGAAAATTAATGTTAATAAAAATAGATAAATTATTGTTATTGTAAATTTTTATTATTATGATTTTTAAAGACAGAGTTGACTTAACATTATAAAATGTATAGTACAATATACTAATGAACAATTTCCGGTTGTTCAACACACTCCCTACGTGGTGGTAGGCTTCCTTGACCATTTCGATGCCCGGGGAGTACATAAGCAGCCTTCTCTTTTGGTTTGCTTCTTTTGGGCTACTGATCTTTGTTTGCATTTCATTTGATTCGTAGATGCTTTGATTTCGTGGAGATCCTAGTGTGTTACTTTTGACTGACAGGATTTTGTTCCTGCCTTGCTTCAGCTTGCCTAGCTTGTGTTAGGTTATTTATTTTCGCTCGCTGTACTTCCTGGGGTACTTGTAATTGGACACTTTGTACATATTTTTTCTTTCTAATATATTCCTCTGATTTATCAAAAAATATATATATACTAATGAACAATTTTTGAAAATTTCAGAAAATATTTTATAAATTCAAAAAATTGTTCGAAACAATACCCAACACTAACTGTTATCGATACAATATCGTACTAAAATTCAATCTGGCACTAAACCGGCATTGTATTCGTAACATTGAACTGCACTCCCTGTTTTTCCAGTTTACTTATTAAATCCTTGATTGTAGCATCTTTTCGACACGCTTCCTCGATTTCCTCCATTATTGTTGCTTGAATATGAGAAGTCGACAGTGTTAATAACTCATAACTGGAGATCCTGGACAACGTGTATGCGGTCGTGTTTTCCTTGCCGCTTCTGTAGACAACTTCAGTCATAACCAACCAATTTAGGCAGTCAATTCTGTTGAAATGGCGTCGACACCCTTGCTTTAATAAAAACTTCAAGCTTTTGTGGTTTGTAAGGACTCTGAAGAACCTCCCATTGAGGCAATGCTGCCACTGTTTTAGAGCCTTAATGACCGCCAAAAACTCTCCTCATAAGTTGACAAACCTTGATGCTTGGGAACCAATGCTTTGTTGAGGAATGCGATTGGATGTCCATCTTGTTGGAGTACTGCTCTTATCCCTTTTTTGCATGCATCTGCTTCTACGGTGAAGGTTCTTGAGAAGTCCGGTAATGCAAGCATGGGAGCAGTTACCAGCATATCCTTCAATTTCTCAAATGCTCTCTGTTCCTCCTCCTGCCAGTGCCACTATAATTCCCACAGCTTGCTTTTGTAATAAAGCATTCAAAGGTTCAACAATTATCCCGAAATGTTTGATGAAGCGTCTGTTGTAGTACTAGTACCCCGTTAATCCGAGGAAGCCGCGTTCTTTCAACGGTTGCGATTGTGGCCACTGTTGGATAGTTTGGATTTTCCTAGCATCTGTCGCGAATCCATCTTCCGAAATATTTATAGGAAGGAGTAGACGAGAAGAAAGAAAGAATAACACATGCAAACCAAGGCACTGAGTTGCAACCCATGAGCGAATCCAAGAAGAAAGAGTAGGAAAGTCTTTCCAATCCTCAAAACAAGTACTTGGAGACACACCCCACCTCCCGACCAAAATGCTTTTTTTACTACTACTACGTCCTTCGTACTACCACCACTAAGTCCATATGGAGCTATATGCATGCCAAAGAATATATAACAACTTGTCACTTATTTAACTTTTACGAATCTGTACTATTGGCAATAGATCTTCCGTTTCTTTTGGTAGATCATTTTTGTTTTCTTTTCCTACTGAATGTAGTCCTTTCTCCTTTTCCGGAATACAAAAAGATGGTCCGCAAGCAGTATTATGCTGGAGTAGTATTCGAGAGCTGATGTACTTGACTCTTTTTGCCGGAGAATGTTTGGAACAGTATACGGTCACATGATTCTGACATCAGTTTGTACATTTACAGTCAATTCTGACATTTGTTATGTAAAACTTAAAAACAATTGGCACATTTGTCTGCTCCTTAACAGATTTATGATAAATTCTACTTGTTTCTCCCTAAATCAAACAAAGCTTGCTTTCATAGCACATACTATGAGTCTATTATAGTTATAATCAGGCCTTTGATTCTTGCATGTTGTCCAGCATGAATGTTTCTTTTAGTGTCTTATAACAATCCGTGTCAGGCAACTTCAAGAAATCAGATGGCAAGATGAACACAAATGGGTGTTTCTGAAGTAAGGAGAAGCCATCTCTAGTTAAAAAATCTTTCATTATAGTTGTGTTCAGAGTAATAGCGGGAAAAACTGTTACATATTTACTCAACAAAGAGTCATAATCCCAAATCCTGCACAATCTCGGAAGTTTATGATAAGACATTTTGCATCTGTTGCTGGCTCAAAACTGGAGTTTCCCAACTGATTACACATTCTCTGACTCGTCTTTTTTAGATTCTTCCAAACTCTTGGAAGCAGCCAATCTCTCTTCCAATGCTCTAGCACCTCTTTCTCTGCAAGAGAGACATCAAATGAAAATTATTTATTCTCGCCACCAATGCCAGTCATTTTTACAACACTATATGGTAGTTGTCATGCATATTGAAGAGCATGCAGCTGTTCTCAATTTACAGATGACTAAAAACATATCATTCATGTGATTAGTAAACATATCATTCATGTGATTAGTAAGCCATGGGTCATATATTTGTACATTATTTCCAATCATCTTCAAGCAAGTCCTACTTTTCTTGGCTGAAACACAATGATCTATTATTACTTACTTCAATACACGATTTAATGCGCACCAGAACCAACAATTATATTCACTAGGAATATTACCTCCTCCTAGATGCCTCAATGGGGTCAGAACCAGGCAATGGAGCACTTCCCAATGTGTGACCTTGGCCTTCAAGAGCAGTTTCGCGTCTTCCACAAAACATCCGGTGGAATATTGATGCAATAGGATCGATGAAAGGTCTGCAATAACAAAATGCAAAAAATGGAAGGACTTAGCGGATATAAGAACTCACAAGCTGTGAGGCTGATGCATTTAACGACATATTTGAAGTACCTAAGCAAGTCGGGGAAGAAAGTAGAGAATGCGAAGTCATCACTTGGATCACCCCTGAGCTTTGTTTCTGGTTTCCTTTGTAGATATCTCAAGTAAAGCCAACTCAAATATGTGCCAAATATTATAGTTGGAAGATATGTCACTGGTTCTGCTGTAAAGAAGCTTAGAGCAATAGCTATCAAGAGCATGATGGACGGAAACCACTGCATAGAATACACAACACCATAATTTCTTTAAATTTCAATCAGATGTTAAATATTCAATACTTAAAGAAGAGTATGTACCTTTGCCTTTATTCTCAATAAAGAAAGCTCTTGGTCAGGTATAATTTGCTTCATACCAACCAAGAAACCAGACAGGACTCCTTGAAAGCCAGAAATAGGCATATAACTAACACAGTAGGAGAAGGAAAAAAAAGTAATCAAAAACTGCATAAGTTACATCAGGGAAAAACACAAACCCAAACAAAATATACGAGGATGCAAAAAGAACGAACCAAGGAAAGGAGAGAAGAAATTTATGGATGTATAAATTGATCAAAAGACACTGATCTGGATCAAACTTCCACAAAACCTAATTAACAGCCATAGGTAAATAAGTCAAATAACAAAGTTTCTAGTCTCTACCCAATAAATTTATTAAGCTCAACTTATCATTTTCTTCGATTGACCTTGTTTCCCTTAAAAAGGACAACATCATGCAAGGCGCAGAAGAAGCGAATTTTGAAGAACTACTAGGAAGAAGCAAATAGAAAATACGCACAAAAAGTTGAAAGTCCATACTTACAGATAAGTTTCCTTTGTTGTTATATAGTAAAATGAGATCGCAGTTATGAAAACACACATTGAGGTAAGAACGTTGACCACAATGATGAACTTCAAGAACTCCCTAGATCCCCATACAGGTTCAAGGAGCCTCCCCATAACCAGGAGACATAAAATACTGATGACCACCTAAAATTATAAGCAAACTCATCAGACAAAATCAAGTGCTAAAATTCCCATGAATGTAAAAGAAAACAATGGCCAAAAATCTGATAGTGGTTTTTGAGTACCCCATAAAGAGTTTGTTCAATATAACCAGCAGTTAACAGGTTCCATCCAAAAGGAATTGTCCTGCAGTACAGAATAGAAAGAGTCAAAAGCAGAGAAACACTGATAATTTCTCCCATTCATTCTCTTCTTTTCTCCAACCAAAAGCTTAGGAAAATCACAACATACCTAGCAGGAATAAGAGCGAGATAATCGAGTGCAGAAGGGAAAATCTGAATTAAAGCGTGACCCGCGAAGAGAACCACCGCCAGGCCCTTGCATAGACGCGTGAATTCAGAGAACGATCCCAGTCCCTGTCATTAATAAGAACAAAAACAACAAGAACAATCAAAAAAACAACTTAAAGATTGAATTTTTCGGAAGGATCCCATTGCTTTAACATCCGCACATTTGCAGATCTTCAAAGAGAAAAGGAACCCATTACGATCACAGAAAGAAGCAGTTAAAGATCGAACATCTTTAGCAAAATTCATTCCTTTCACATCCTTCCAAAGAGAAAACGATTCCACAACTAATCATAGAAAGAAAGCACATAAAGATTGGATCTTTCTTGGAAAGATCGCATTGTTTTAACATTCACAAATTGGATCGTAAAGAAAACACAAAGGAGAAGGGATCATTACTCCAGGAATGGTCGAAGAGCTCATAATTGGTGACGTGTTGTGTTAATTAGGGTTTTTCGATGACAGAATTGGGGTTTCGAGGCCAAATACAGCAAGTACTGATCCACCGGAGGGAGACTTTGCTCGATGACAAGAGAAGGAAGACCTTTGGGTATTGTTTTTTGGGGCACATTTTATAGAACACGACATGTCGTACGCCCTCTCTGTGTTGATGATAATCTATCAATTGATGATAACTATTTATTCAATATGATTTTTAATTAAATATTTAATACTATACCTTTAGTTTTAAATCATTTTTACATTTTTAAATGGATGCTTAGAGACAACAAATATTAAGATGCCATTTTTGTTTGATATCATTTTTTTAGAAGGTTTTACATTATTTAATTAAATTAAATAAATTTATAATCATAAAAATTAGAGGTAGCAATTGGGCCTAGACTAGGTGTTTGTAATTGGGCTCAGGTCTAGGCTGCCTAAGCTTGGGTTGTTAGGCCTAAATCTGTCCGAGATCTAACTCTTTTAAACAAAACAATGTCATCTGGACCTAAACTGAGTTGTGTCTCGAATCGATCTAAGTTTGAGTAGTCCAAACTCGGACCCAACTAAAACAAAGACGTCATTTTATATTTTTATTTTAAAAAAATTAGCTAGGCCAGTCCTTTGTCATCCTTAATAAAAATGTATTATTGATAAATTATTAATTACAAATCCATAATTTAAGTTAATGTTGATTTAGATTTATATATATATATATATATATATATAATTTTTAATAAAACATTTATAAAATAAGTTATAAAAATTAAAAATATATATTAAACAATTTAGCTTAATAAATAAATTGTTATCTTAAATTAAATTTAAGAAACCAATTTTTTTTTATGAGTTTCTTCTTTGAAAACAACCAAATTCATTTTATCAACTAATACCAAACCAAAATTTATGAAGCTAGACATTGGTACAATTCATTTTAGATATTGATACGATCCATTTGGTGTTTAATACAGTTGTCATAAGAACATCCAAACGTGGAAAGCATTTCAAGGAGCCAAAATCAATCAAACTTTCTTTTAATTATACAAAAATATTCGAATTAGTTAAATGAAATTAATTAAATTTTCATTTAAATTATTTGTTCATTTTTAAATGACATTCTTTTAATTTATAATTTTAAAAATTTTAAAATTAGAGTAATATAAAGTTAGTATATTATTATTTTTTATTCTAATTACATCGATTATGATTTATTAAAAAAACTTGTGATTTGTTGAGAAAATATAAAATGTACAAAATTATTTATTTAAAATTAATAATTTATAAATTAGTATACATATTCAACAATCTATTTAATGCATATTAAAAAATATCAACTATGAAATATGAAATCATTATTAGGCAAAAATACATTTAATCCCCTTGTATTTTATCTTTTGATACATTATGTCCCTCTCTATTTTAAAAATAGGCGTATTATCCCCTTTGAGTTTAAAAAGACTTTGTTATCCATTACTTTTTATTCTTATCTCCACTTTACCCTCCTGGCTAAAAAAATGCTATGATCTGCCCAAACTACCCTAGGTTTTTTACTTTCTTAGTCCGATCCTATCCTTTTCTTTTTTTGTTCTTCAATATTCTCTTTCTCTCTGGCTCCATTTTTCTGTCCACTTAATTCTCCTGTTTTGCTCAACTCTGTTTCTTATTAACAGGATTGAAGTATTAAGAGGCACCTTTATTTTTCACAATTATTTTTCATTTTTAAAATTTTTTTTAGTTCTTTTGCTTTTGTTGGGAGCTTAAAATTTATGAGTAATGCATTATTCTTGATTTTTTTCTTTATAGTGCATGAGTGCTCTGTTTTTGCTTTATCTTTCAACAGCTTGTTTTCTATTGTGTTTTGGGTTTGTGGTTTGTGATTTAGTGGTTATATAAGCTATTAAAATATCTAGGCTTTATTGTATTCTTAGTCAATTGCAACGACCCAAAATTTTAGTTCTTTTTCGTGTTCAATAAATTGTAAGGTCTAAGTTTTTTATATAAAAGCGTATTGAGTTGGTGTTTTATAAGTCTATACCCAGAACCAATGTCTTTTTTGTCTTTACTGTTATTTTTTCCCTTTTGTCTTTTTTGTTTTTACTAATTGTTTTCGTCCTTATATGGTTCTTATGCTTTTGGGTATATATTCTATAATGGCATTGACTTGTATGATTGGAGCTCATGGTACTAAGTCAAAGCTCATCTTTCATGGAGTTTACATGAAGTTCTACATTTTCAAGTAATTTAGGGGGTGTTTGGTTTGATTTTTTCCTTTTTCTGTTTTTATCTTTTTTGCAATAGATGTTGGGGCTTTAATTGTGTACAAATTATTTTTTTCTTAATTAGATTTGATTACTCATAATTTTAAATGTGAAAAACATAGCTTGAAAATTTGAAAACCTTTTATTTTCCCTTGACTAATCTTTTTTATGTCCTTTCTAAGAGGACTCGTCTACATTGAACATAGTATAACTTTATTTATACTTCACCTATATTTTACCTTAATAAGCAAAATTTATTAGATTGACGATTAACTCCTCAAACTCTCACTCAATTCATAAAAACAACATAATAACATATTTCACATTCTACATTGTGCTTCTAGAAACATATAAAATTAAAGATGGGTGTCTTAATTAGTAACATGAGCTTAATTACTTAATTTTTTGCCACGTTTATTTGTGTATTTTGAAACCCTATTTTTGTGTTCTACTTAATTACTTAACTTTTTGCCACGTTTATTTGTATATTTTGAAACCCTATTTTTGTGTTCTATGTATTTTTACTAACTTTTTTCTCGTATTTATTAGTTTATCAGTTACCAGAAGATTGGTTAAAAAATGTTCACTTTAGAATTGCATTATGGTGGTATGTTTAAGAAAAATCCAGATTGGCATTATATGGGGGGGAAGTTTCATATTTACTTGGAATTGATCCTGATTATATGTCAATCATTAAGCTACATGTTCTAAAGGAAATGAATCTCCCTATTAATATGCCAATGCATTTTAGGATGCCAGATTCAGGACATAGGAATCTAGATAATGATGACGTTATGCTTCAGATGTTTGGTATTTATAGGGATGAACCTCATATTAAGATTTATATTGGAGGCTTGATTGATAAGCTAGACAAATAACTTAATTAGTGTGATATTAATGACGAGACTCCAAGAGAAAATATATCTAACAACCAGAGTACTATAAATGATCAAGTGAATTTGCACCAGAGTTTAGAGCATGTGCATGATGGGGGAAACATAGCTAGAACTAATGGTTTAGAAAGTGAGAAGGCAGAAACTGATTGATTGATTCTCTATCTGATGAATCAGACAACACCTATATTGTACAATCTGATGTGTCCACTAATGATGGATCTAATCTTGAATATTTTATAGATAGGGATAGTTTCAGTGATACTTGTGATCCCATAGATTATGACAAAAGTAAGGGAGAACCACCTAACATTAAGTTAGGAGATTATGTTGAATATGCAAGTCTCATAGTTGATGATTATGCTAATTTTACAATTAAAAAGAGAGATGGTCACTTCATGGAGTTTGATCACATAAGTGATAATGAAAGGTTAGAAGAAGCAATTGAGTCTTCAGATGAGGAAAGTGCTATTTCTTTTCATGAGTTTAATGAGAAGGACATTAATAATCATGAGATTTTTATAGGGTTAATTTTCTTAAATGCAACTATTTACAGGAAGTCACTTAGAATGTACTCAATCAGGAAGGGTTTTAAGTTGAAATTCAAAAAGAATGAAAAAGATAAGATTAGCGCAACCTGTAAAAAGATGTGTGGATGGAGGATATATGCAAGTTACTATCAGAAAACTACAGCCATGTAAGTTAAATCTATGAAATGTAATCCTCACAACTGTAAATGGTCTTATAGAAACAAAACTACAAATTCCAAATGGCTGGCGACCCAGTTCATCATAGAGTTAGCTGATGACCCAAAGTGGAATGTGACAGGATTTCGAAAAGCTGTGAAACGAAAATTCAGGATTCATGTTTTTTAATGGAAAGCTCATCGAAGCAAAGAGACAAGCATTTAAATTGATCTAAGATGAACACAAAGATCAATATGTTAGGTTGAGATATTACTGTGCTACAATAGTAGAGAGGAATCTTGGATCACTTGCTGTTGTACAATTTGAAGTCCTTTTAATGAATAGAAATCCAAATTTAAAAGACTATTTGTTATGTTTTCTACACAAAAACATGGATTTCTGGAGGGTGGTAGACATGTGATAGGTTTAGATGGGTGCCATCTCAGAGGAGTTTTTGGGGGGGTCATTTATTGCATGCATTTGCAAGAGATTTGAACAACCAAATGTACCCTTTAGCTATAGCTTGTGTGGAATTAGAATGCAAAGATAGCTGGCCTTGGTTTTTAGACTGATTAACTCAACAAATTGGCTCTCCAATGGAAAAAAGAGTTGTCTTCATTTCAGATAGACAAAAAGTATGCATTTGCACTGTTCATTCCATTTACATTGTTCATTTCAATTATTCTGCATAATAATGTGTGTACTTGTCTTTTCTAGGGACTTGTTGAAACATTTGAGAACATGTTTCTAGGAGTTGAACATAGATTAAGACATCTCTATGCTAATTTTAAGCTCAGATTCAAAGACAACATACTTAGAGACATCCTTTGGGTTGTTTCTAAGGCTTACACTAAAGATGGATTCAATATCAAAATGCTAGAAATGCAAGTTGTTGATAGTGAGGCTTATAAATGGCTTTCTGAGATTCCACCTTATATGTGGGTAAAGGTGTTTCTTCGGCACTCACAGTAAGTGTGATCTCCAAAGTAATAACATTAGTGAGTGCTTCAATAAATATATAAATGCTGCAAGAGATCAGCCAATTTTAACTATAATGGAGAGCATTAGAAGGACGATTATGTGTATATATTAAGAAAAAGCGAAGGGATTAGCAAGGTCCATCCTAGAATTAGTGAAAAGTTAAAAGAAAACTGTAAAAAAAAATCAGTGGATTATGATGCTTTGTATGTCAGGCAAGGGATTTGGGATGTCACAATTTATAATCACAACTATGTGGTTAACTTAAGTGGTAGGACATGCACCTATAGGGAGTGGGATATCACTTGAGTTCCTTGTCCACATGCATGTTTGGCATTACTTAATTCAAATAATGTTGAAGCAAATGATTTGGTGGATTCTTACTACAGTGTGTCAAGCTATAAGATAACATACAAGCATATGATCATGCCAATTCCAGATCAAAATATGTGGGTACAATTAGGTTCAGACCCAATTAACCAGCCACACGTTAGAAGAAGACAAGGTAGGCCTAACAAGGTTAGGAAGAAAAGTGTTGATGAGCAGAGAGAAAAGATTGCAAATATTGAAAGGGTAACCAGAAAAGGATATAGCAAGATGTGCAGTAATTGTTTACAACAAGGTCACAATTTAAAGACTTGCAAACAAGGTCACAAAGTGGAGGTGCAAACAATGGTTGGGCAAAGAAAAATGGGCCTTTGTGTGGAATAGGAGTGTGGAATGACATTGGGTTTTCAAACATGCATTCGTTTGTTCCTTTTGACAAGATCTACTTCACTTGTTTAACCTTTGTTATTGTATGGTTCAATATATATTCTCTTTTAAAATGTGTGCGTTTTGTAGGAATTTGATAATTCTCAAAGAAGAGTTGTTACTCGTGGAACAAGTGAACAATCAGAACCTGAACCTAGAACAAGTGAATAATAAGAACTTGAACCTAGAGTATTTTTTATTATTTGTATTTAATTATTTCCATAATTATTTCACATTTTTTCACATTTGTACACTTAATTTTTGTAGATTGAGATCTATCAATCTACATGGTGAATACTTGTTGACCAATCAATATTCTTCTATTGGAGTGCATTTTTTGCAGGGATGGTGGTCCAGAAAGTAGAGAACACCACTAACTATTTGATTTGGAAGAGTCTAGCTTTTGATTGTAGTTTCAATAATATAGATTGTCCTTTTCTTAGACGTTTAAGTTATTATTCGACAATATGAAATATGGATAGCACTTTGGTAGCTTTTGAAGTTGATCCTATGAAAAATTAGTAGTCCTTTTGTAATTATCGGAGATTAGCTTTAATATTTCCATTTAGATCAAAGCAAAAGCAAGTTATTGTTTGGCTTTTTTTTTTTTTTTTTTGGGAAGAATTGCTAAGCTAATGATATTATTAAGATGGTTATTATATTGTTTTTTCAACCTGGCAATATTTGTTTTATTGTGCTTTAAGGTGGTTTTTACTTTAAAGAGTTAGAATGGATTTTAGCATTTTTTTTCTTTGAACAGAAAAGTAGTTCTTACTTCCAAATCTTTTTTTAAGGATAAAAGTATCTCACACTGTACAATTTTGAAGAAAATGACATTTTTAATTTTTAAATATTTTTCTTTCTTTTTAAGTAATGGTGAGAAGGTAACCCATAAACAAAATTTTGAATTTTTTTCATCAATTAAAAGTTAGAACGTACAACTATGAAAAAATGGCACCTTCAATAAATTTTCTTTCTTTTTTTAATTTTGTTTCGTAAATAAATTTTCTTTTTTAATTTTTCCATAAATTAACGGTTATGAAGTACAATTGTGAAAATAATGTTATTTTTAATAATTTTTTCTTTTTTATTTATTAACGGTCAAAATGTAATTCATACTTAAAATAATTTTTATTTTTTAAATAAAGGGCATAATGAAATGAAGCAAAAAAATATGTTTGTTTAATATATTTTAGTCAACAAAAGACTAAAAAGGCATTTTTGTCCAAAAATACAACATGTATAAATATGGTGATGTCATCATAATACAGAGGTAGAAAAGTCTTTTTAAATTTTAAACTCAGTGGTCAAAGGGGGCAATATGTCTATTTTTAAAATAGAGGGGGGCATAATATACTGAGTGATAAAATATAGAGAGTTAAATGTATTTTTCCCTCATTATTATGATTTATACGAGGAAATTATAAAAATAAAAATTAATATTGTAGGGTTTTGGACCTTGGCCCAATTGAAAACAAAATTATGAAAATTATAAATGTTTGAAAAATCAAAAGTTAAATTAATAAAACAAGAAATTTAAAATTTAAAAAGTTTAATAGAAATTAAACCATCATAAAATTAACTAAAAATTAAATAAAATTTAAAATTTTGAAAATAGTTAAAAGAGATGGTACTTAAATATAAAAGAATTTAATATTAAATTAAAAAATTATTAAATAAAAATTAATTATTATTAAAATAAATCGAGTGAAAAAATTGAACGGTTAAAAGTTTTTATATCGACCAAACTTATTAGATTTTTTACTCATTGGTAATATTATATGTAAGAAAAAAGAAAAGGATCTTGATTTTTTTAGGCGGAAATTCGACCTCCACCACATATACAAAGGATATTCCACGTAAGCAAGCAAATGGATTGGCATATCCTACGTGGCCCAATAAATAATCCTACATAAGTTACGTTAGCCAATCAAAATCTACGTATAGATTTGCTTATATCCATCTCTCTCTCTTATTATTCCCACTTTACTTCACAACCTCCATTTCCCTTTAGAACTCCAAGAAAAATGGCTATGGCATCCAATACATTGATGAGCTGTGGCATTGCCACTGCTTTCCCTTCACTACTCTCCTCTTCCAAGTCCAAATTTGCTTCATCTGTCCCTCTTCCAGGTGTCAATGGCAGCTCCTCTCGTGTGGCCATGTCTGCAGATTGGATGCCTGGTCAGCCAAGACCTCCTTATCTCGATGGTTCTGCTCCTGGGTAAAAACAAACGTGTCTGGTTCTTTTAGTCCACTTACGTTGTTCGTGTGATCGGTTTCTTAAATGTTGGTTACATGTTTGTTTCAGTGACTTTGGGTTCGACCCACTTCGGCTTGGTGAGGTCCCTGAAAACCTGGAGAGGTTCAAGGAATCTGAACTCATTCACTGCAGATGGGCTATGCTTGCTGTTGTAAGTTGAAGTGACTCCTTTTTAGTTTTCCAAGTACTAACATCCATTAATCCAATTTTCCAAGTTCCAATGACTCTGGAGATATGTAATGACCTTCCTTTTAAGGTTTCTGTCAAAACCTGGAACATGAAAATGGTAACCAGAAGACTTTGTGTAATGGTTGTGAAAAAACTTAACTATCTCCTGTATTGCGTGCACATTGCAGCCTGGAATTCTATTACCAGAGGCTCTGGGATATGGGAACTGGGTACAGGCTCAGGAGTGGGCTGCAATTCCAGGTGGTCAAGCCACATACTTAGGACAACCAGTTCCATGGGGAACTCTTCCAACAATTTTGGTGATTGAGTTCATAGCAATTGCCTTCGTTGAGCACCAACGTAGTATGGAGAAAGACCCTGAGAAGAAGAAGTACCCAGGTGGTGCTTTTGACCCTTTGGGTTATTCCAAGGACCCTGTCAAGTTCGAGGAGTACAAGGTCAAAGAGATCAAAAACGGTACAAAAACCTTAAAAACCCCAGTTCGGTTCACATTTTTTTTAAGGATTAAAGCACTAAACATGTATGAAATTTTTGATTCTGTAGGTCGTTTAGCTTTACTGGCATTTGTGGGATTCTGTGTGCAACAATCAGCTTACCCTGGAACTGGACCTCTGGAGAACTTGGCAACTCACTTGGCTGATCCCTGGCACAACAACATTGGAGACATTATCATCCCAAGATCAATTTCGCCTTGAACAATTCCGATCTTTTTTATCTGCTCGCTTCTTCACTGTAAAAGTTCCATGTAACTGTTTTGTTTAATGAAAACAGGTTTCCTATGTCCTTGTATTGGCATTGAGTGAAGTACAATTGACTAAACTTATAGAAATATATAATAATCCGTAAACCTAGTAGTTGATTCATATTTATATAAATGATACGAGATCTCCACTTTTAATAGTTGATTCAAGTTTTAAAAAGTTCTAAACTTTTGAAGTAAATTCAAGTTTATTCGACTCGAATTTGGATTGAAAAAGTTTAAATTTAGTCTAACAAGTCTCTACTTCAAACTTCATGTTACATCATGAATGGTAGATTAACTCAAGTCCAGATATCTAGTTTGAAATCTGCACTTTTAACAGCTGATTCAAGTTATTTCAGTCAGATTAAAACTGAGAAACTTCAATCTAACAAGCTAATTTTAAGTTTTTGATTAGTTGATTCAAGTTTGGTTAGATCAGATTCAAACTGAAAATTTTTTAACTTCAGTCTAATAAACAGGTTTGAACTTTTTGAGTATGTCTGAAACTGATTTGGGATCAAACCAGCCTAAAAACTATTGCCATTACTAGGTTACATTACAAGCAATATCTTAAAGTCTTTAATTGGAACCACTCGGTCATAAAGTTCTTTTCACCTGGAACCTTAAGTTTCACGATTTTGACCTTTGAATTTAGAGACAGAGTTGTTAATCTTGCAGCCAAACCACCAACTAAATCACAACTTGGGGACTTCTTAATCGTCTGATGCACCAGAGAATGTGCCTATTGTCTCCATTGACTAAATCTTACCTCCACTTTGGATGCCTTTAAAAAACACTGTTTTCAGGGTACGGAAGTACTATCAGCTCAACCCCATTAATTTATTTTGAAAGCTCGTTCATGGAAGGGAACATTCTGCTATTATTTCTAGATTTTGTCCTCAATTATCAGATACAGAACCGTAATTCAACAAAGTTTTATTATTACAGATGTGTCTGCAATTACAATAAGTTGTAATAACACAAATTGATGGGAGCTGAAAGTTAGGAAACATGTGCATGAACAGCCCACGTTCTGGTATTTATGTTTGTGAATTATTTAACTTTGTTGAGCTGTATGGTCATAAGCAGATGATGTCTACTGGTTGGTAATGAGAAGACTCTCTTAGTGTATCTTCAACCTGATATGATTTACAATTCTTTATTCACCAACTTGACTCAGAGAAACAAAGTTGTTGTCCTGAGGGCCTAGTTAACATCAACCTGTGTCCTGTCCTGTGTCCTCTTGGTTACAGCCTGGTTCTGCTCAACCTTTCAAAGGAATTACTGCACAATTTCAGCTTTAATTGCACCCGGAATCATTCCGTAAATCGCAATCCGCAATTTAAAACCTTGCATTTTCATGGATTGATATGCTAAAGAGTTAGGATTTGTAGTCACTAGAGCTACAGGGACTGAAGCAGTTAGGTCTCCTGATTTTTAAATTACAGTTATTTGGATTAACTAACTCTACGTTTGGTTCAGACAGTCACCTTCCTTTGACTTCTAACTGTCTGAAATCTGAATCTGTAATAAAATTGTCCATAACCCTTCATGACCATCACAAGTTCCTCAAACAATCTCCAACTACTATTCTTATGACAACGGCGTTGACATGAAAGTCTCACCATTCCTGTCTGTTTCTCTCCTGGTCGTTCTCCTTCTTGTGCTTCCATGTCTGCAGTTTACGGCTTCTGGGTACGGGTCTTCGGGTCCGATAGCAGCTGCGTTTGGAGAAAATGGGTTCTTCTGCGCGATTGATGCTGATGGGAAACAAGAGATCATTTGTTGGGACAAAGGTGATAACTTTTCTGCCTCATCCGCGTCAGCTCACTTCAGCTCTCTCCCACCGATGGCCTCTCTGTCAGGCGGGGAGGGGCTTATTTGCGGCATTACGTCCAACATGTCTCAGGCATTTTGTTTTGATTTGTCGAACCCAGGTACAAGTCTTGTTCCCAGAACTTTTCAGAACAATTCTTATTCTCAAGTCGCAGTAGGTAGCGATCACGCTTGTGCTATTAAAGGATATTACTATTCCGGGTCAGAGTTTGGGAGTGTAGATTGTTGGCAATTCAATGGAACTTCTGATTCCTTTCGCGATTCGCATTTTGAGAATCTTATGCTTAGCAGGATAGTTTCTGGAGATGGGTTTAGTTGTGGCATTAGTGAGGAAGGTGGGGCTGTTTGTTGGGGTCCCAGATCAGCTAAATTAGGAGTTTCAGGTACTTCTGTCGATTTTGTGAGTTTAGCCTCAGGAAGAAGTTCTGTTTGTGGGGTTTCTAATGCAACCAGTGAAGTAAAATGCTGGGGGAACAGTAATGAATTTGGTGTTAATCTGGCTGCAAACCAATTCGTGAGTTTAACGGCAGGTGCACGTCACTTTTGTGGAATTCGTAGGAACAATCATGAAGTCGAATGCTGGGGAAGTGTCGATTCATCTTCGGTTCCGAGAAGTTCTGGATTTATAGCTGTTGCTTCATCAGACTATACTGTTTGTGGGATTAGAGAAGTTGATTTGGTGCTTGATTGCTGGAGTGTTCGCAGGCAATCATCACCAGATTATAGCCCACCTCTGCAGTTATGCAGTCCTGGAGTATGTTCTGCAGGTTCCTGCCCCATTGGGAAGTTCTCTTTCAATGCAAGCATTCTCAATGAGCCAGAGTTAACCAATCTATGTGTTAGAAAGGAGTTGAAGATTTGCTTGCCTTGTGGAACAAATTGTTCCCAGGGCTATTTTCGATCTAGTACATGTAGTAAAAATGCTGATAGGGTATGCACAGCTTGTTCCCTTTGCCAGAACAGCTCTTGCTGGGATGTTTGCGGGCTTCCTTCTTCGGTGAGGGCTCATCAGAAGCAGCAGCAAGATATAAAGAAACTAGTGATCTTCATTGGCTCTTTTGTGTCAGCTTGCTTGTTAATTTCAGTTGGATGGTTCATTCTTCCTAGGAAGAAGACTAAAGGTGAAGAGAACCGAAAATGTTGCTGCTGTTTTTGTGTACGAAAGCCAGTTGCAGAGGCTGATCCTGACCCCAATCCGCAACCTGTCCTATCTTTAACTGCATATGTTGGGGCAGCACAAGTGTTCCGTCTTTCGGAACTGAAAGATGCAACACATGGTTTCAAGGAATTCAATGAGCTTGGAAGAGGGAGCTTCGGTTTTGTTTATAAGGCTGTTCTTTCTGATGGTAGGCAAGTGGCAGTGAAAAGGGCTAATGCTGCCACAATAATTCACACTAACAGTCGTGAATTTGAAGCAGAATTAGATATTTTGTGCAGCATAAGACATAGTAATATTGTAAACTTGTTAGGCTATTGTGCTGAAATGGGAGAGAGGTTGCTGGTTTATGAGTTCATGCCTCATGGCACACTTCATGACCGTCTTCATGGTGACCTTTCTCCTCTAGATTGGAGCTTGAGGTTGAAGATATCATTGCAGGCTGCAAGAGGATTGGCGTACCTTCATAGTGAAGTGACACCGCCGGTGATTCATCGGGATATGAAGACCTCAAACATTCTGTTGGACTCTGATTGGGGAGCAAGAATTGCAGATTTTGGACTTTTAAGTGCTAATGACAGGGATTTAAATGGAGATATGGAGAGTGATGTGTACAATTTTGGAGTTGTTCTGCTAGAGGTATTAAGTGGACGGAAAGCATACGACCGGAATTGCACCCCTGCCGGTGTGGTCGAATGGGCGTTGCCTTTGATCAGAAGAGGAAGAGCAGCTGCCATTCTCGACCGGAATGTAGCTCTACCTCGAAACGTAGAACCTCTCCTTAAACTTGCAGATGTAGCTGAGCTTGCTTTGAGGGAGAATCCCAGTGACCGTCCAACAATGTTTAATGTGGCAACTTTGTTGGATCAGATTATGACAATGGGATTGACATTGTAAGACCTTATTCTATTCTATCATTCATTCATCAAGGTTCATTCCTCATCTCTTGATTCCCTTGTAAATTGGAGCATACACAATTGCTTTTCAATTATTTCCAGCTTCACATCATATTTGTATCAACATCACTAGCCCCTTTGCAATGAAAGTTGGAAACTTGCAACTATGATCGGCCACCGTTTGTGCGGTTCACCCCCCTACTCGGTAGGCTTTTTGAATATCTTATATTACGAGCAAGCGGGCATTATCGGTATGAATTTTAAGCCTATTTTGATGATTATATTGAATTTTTAATATAGGCAGAGTGTAAAGTCACTAATAAGAATTGAGCTTGAGTTAATCGTTGTCTAAATAATTAGAACTAGTTATTTAGATAATTAACCCTTGTTACTTATAAACCCTTTAATTTATAAACCCTCTAATATTCCCCTCAAGTGCAACTAAGAGTGGATATCCAATTGTCAATTGAAATATACGCAGTAGTAACTGTACTAGGCTGCTGAGACTGGACATCTAAACGGACAATAAAAAAATTAACAATTCAAACCAAACCTACTCTGATGCTATGTTAAAACGGTCATTTAACAGATTATGTAAACTTTTTCGAGCCTTCTCAACAAATCACCTTGCAAATCTATAAAGTTGGTGTTCATTGGGCCGTTTGGGATCATTCGCTGAAGGTCCATAAAGTTGGTATTAAGAAAGAGTTGATATAAAATAGTGAAAATAGTGTCCACATAATTTTTATATTAATTAAAAATAAAGTTGCTTATTATTGAATACTATCAAATTTATAAATAATAACGTGATCAAGCTCGTTCATGTTGGGCTTTATTCAATTTATATACTGTTCCTCCAAATTGTAATACCTTTTTGCAGGATCTCTTGACTGATCAGATAGATGTGGTAAGTCGGGCTTGTGTACTTATGTGATATTTATGAAATGCTCGAAATTCTTTAATATGGCAGAATAAAAGATTAGATCTCAGAGCTATTGTTATTCTTTCAACCAAATTTCTTGAAGAGTGGCAACATGTCTAATTTAAGACTATAAATTTTGGTCCAAAATTAAGTGTTGATGGATCTACTGTTTGTTGGTCAAGCCCAAATGTTGGCGATATGAAGTACAATTTTGATGCTACGATTCAATATGATCAAGAACTATGTCATATGACTTAGTAATAAGAAGAGAGAGAGGTCAATTTGTTAAATGTCTCTCAGGTTTTTTATATCAAATTATAATCCTCTTATTGCTGAAGCTGTCGCATTTAAAGAAGTCTTATCTTAGTTGATACAAGCTGGCTTCATGTCAGTCAAAGTGGAAACATATTGTCTTCAGTTGACGCAGAGGTTCCATGAATCAAGAATTGGTATCAATGAGTTGGGAGTGATACTGAAAAAATGCAAATTAACAGCATGCGTTTTTCAATCATTTACGTTTAAATGGATTCCAAGACATGTAAATATGATGACCCACTTGTTATCTAAATCAACTATTAGATATCCCAATAGACTTAGTTGGGACATGCCACCTGTTTTTTTTGTTAGACACTCTAAATTATGATGTTGTTTCGTTTCAATAAATAAATATTTTTTCCCAAAAAAAAGTGTGTATTAATAATTATTTTTGTGTTTCACTTTTCTTTTTTTTGTTGCCCACGAAGTGTTTTAGATGGGTCTCAACTATGGGAAGACACCTTTAAACCATCCACACTCAGACTAATCCCTGCTCGAACCGGATAGGTCCCTTGCAAGAGACAAAACTCTAACAAATGTGTTTAGCTTTTGAATTTGAAACTGTACTTTACTCAGACCCGTACACATGGTCCTTTGTTTATACTGACCTATCACATTCAGTGTTTGCCTATTAAAGAAGCCAAGTGTCATGTCCTCTATTTCTTTTTTTTGGTAATACCAAAAATATATATTTTTATATATCATTAAGTAAACAAGTAAAATTTGTAAATTATACATTTTAAATAAATTATTTAATACTTTAAAAATTAAATGACGAATTAAATTTAATTAGTATTTACAAATTTAAATGTATCTCCACTTCTAACAAAGTTTTAACTTTTAGGTAAATTATAAGAATTGTTTTATTACTATTTGAAATTATACCCTTTTATATTAAGCCCTAGCTTGGTACGATTTTGTGTTAGATTAATCAGGCCACGAGTGGGCTACGAACTAAAATAGTTTAGTTGGACCAGACCACAGGTCAAGGTCGGACTGGGTATGAGATTGGCCGGCTAAGCCCGTGGGCCGACTGGAATGATAAAAATAATATCATTTTGTAATTTTTTAAAAAATAATAAAGATGGGCCGAGCCAGGAGCGACCCAGGCCCAACCGGCCATTAACATTCTTAATGAAAATTCTATTGAAATGCAGGGTCTAGAAAAGACTCCAATCATTGCTAGTTAAAGTTAATTTTAGTCAAAATATTTAAATTTGATCCTTATATATCATGATTTCTGAATCATATTGTGGATTTACATGCAGGTGAATTTATTTTAGTAATCAATTGTCTTCCTCCAATGAATTATTTACAGACTCAATTTGTGAAATATTTAACATCTAAAATTGAAAGAAGAAGATGTTAAAGCTATGATAATCAACTCAATGTCAAGTTTCATATTATTTTCAATTTAAATATTATGAAACAATATCAAAATTGATTTGTAATAGCATTTTAGTTGTCTCTTTTTTTAATCCTAATTTGTATATGTATTTACATTTTTTATCTTGTAATGATAATGTTTACCATGTTTTATATGTATTGTATTACTTAATTTTATATGTTTAGTTATACGTATTTATTAATATTTTGTATTATTATTAATTTGCACTACATGTGAGTATATTAAAAATAATATTAGGGATGACAATGAGTCAATCCCACCAAATTTTTTAAAGCAATTTTCTTAAGATTAAAATTGTAAAACAATGCCTTTTTTTAATTAAGCTCAGAAGAATTAAATATCGAGTTGGTCTGGACCTAAGTCTGACTCAATAATCGGTTTATTGAAAATACCTAAATTTAGACTCATAAGTCGGCCCATTACCATCCCTAAATAGTATCTCTATCATGTAGAGATAGAATTGCGTACTATTGAATTTCTTCATACTCCACATTTCAACAGGAATCTTATTAGGTATTGTTATTGTTGTTGTTTATATTTATTTTTTGAGCTTAAGTTTAACTTATGGGTTAGTTTATTAAAAACACCTAAATTTAGACTCATTAATCGATCCATTATTATCTCTAAATAATATCTCTATCATGTAGAGATATAACTGCAAATTATTAAATATCTTCTGACTCTTCGTCGAGAGGAATCTTATTAGGTATTGTTATTGTTTTTATTTATATTTCCTTACTTTATATTTTAAATTTAAGAAATAAGCTTTAAATTGAATGATACCCTACGTCCTAGTACTCCGATTGTCATGCTTTTTCTAGTCATTCTGAATAACCTACCCTCTTGCTTGCAAAAGCACAAACCGAGTCTAATCTAACAGCTTTTTTTTTTTCACTTTTCTTTGAAAACCTCAAAACTTGAACAAACTGAGCATGTTTTTTAGTGGAACCACGACTGGTTTTTCAAAATTAAGCATACGTAGGAGAAACATGTAATTCCTTTTTTTCGCATTTGATATGTTTAATTATTTCAAACCATTAAGAATGTACGATAAATTGTTAGAAGTGTCTAACTTATTCCAAAAGCTAATTCTATAAGGGAAGGTTTACATATTATTATAAACTCTTGAATGCCTTTATAGTTGTCTGATGTGGAATTTCTGACACACTCCCCTCAGTTCAGAGTAGGACTGGACATCTGATGGACATATTGGACAAAGGGACAAAACCGGGCACGGCCTCAAACCATCGAAATAAATTGACTCTGATGCTATGTTAGAAATGTCTAACTCACTCCCAAAAGTTAGCTCTAGATGGGGAGGTTTGCATATTATTATAAACTCTTGAATGCCTTTATAGTTATCCGATGTGAAATTCCTGACATAAATTAGCTTGATTTCATCTCAACTCCATTAAAAGTCTTAATTAAATTTAAAATTTATATAAAATTGGTAAATTTTATAATTTAAAAAATAGTATAATGAGTTAAAATTAAAATCAAATCAAAGTTAAAACTCTCATCTCTTTTTTTTTATTTTCTAAAACACTAATTTATTGTATATGTAAATCCCTACGAAACTACAAGACAAAGCTAGCTAGCTAGGGTTTCGACATTCACAGCACCTACTCTTCACGCTTAGTACACATGATCTTACAGTGTTCTGATGTGAGCCAAGAACAAAGTAGGGTTTCGAACACACAAAAGAGCTGACTAAGAGAAACGGCGGGGATTATGCATAGAACTACTAAATGCTTCTCAAAAGCAGAGAAGAATAACATAAAATGTATGGGAAAGAGTACAACATCACTTACATAATAACATGCGTGTCTCTTTTCTTTTCTTTTTCTTAGCTTTTCTCGAGGAGTAATGAGTATCTCTCTCTATTTATATATATGGCACACACCATATACATACAGAACAAGTAATATAAATTTTGTTTTTTTATAAATAAATTTACCTGACCTCAGTTCCTGGTCTCTTGGAATATGTGTGATGAACTTGGTTGGCCAGTATACAACCTAACTTCAAAAGGGTTGGTAATGAAGAAGTTCTTGTTATATAATCCTACCAAGTCTTCTGTTAAGTTATTATTATAATATTATTGTTGGATTAATTCATGTTAGATTACTAAGGGGGCGTTTGGTTTGAGGGTTTGAGAATAAAGGAATGGAATCATTGCAAAAAGTAGTGTTTGTTTTGGAGTTTTCAATTCCAAGGGAATGGATTCATTCCATTAAATTTGGGAATCCACTAAACCCTCCAATGGGGGTGGGTATCAAGTTTTCATTTCCATATAGTGGTTATTATTTATACCCCTCTCTCACATGAGCAATTTTTATTCTTAATTATATTATTAAACTCATTATTATTATTATTATTATTATTATTATTATTAT